>JABUQX010006704.1:65000-70000 GCA_015478945.1 Trachelipus rathkii
CGTTGTTAATAAATATATGTTTATACAGGATGTAGATCTCAACTATATAGGTGTTTTTGAGACTCCCTCATGGAGGCAAGAAGGTAGCGTCAGTCAGGCTCCGGTCCGATGCGGGGTGCGCACAGCGCAGGCGCGCAAGCCGTGCAAATCCGGTCGCGACAACCGGCGGGTGCGCTAGGCGCCCGCAGCGCGAGGCTCCGCGGCGCGGTCCAATCCGATCCGACGCGTGTGCGCGCCCGCAGGCGCCCCCCGCCGGCGCGAACCGTCGCGGAAGGGGCGCGTGTGCGTCGCGGCGCCCCCCTTCGCTCCCGCATATTAGATCGGTATTGATGTGCACAACGTGCTTCTGTTTCAGAAATCTGTTATTTTTTATTTTAATATATTTTTTTGTTTTTTACTAAATACAAAATTAAATTTTTCATGTTTATAACAAAAAACTTACATTTTTACATACCCTATAATTCAGTAAATTTCAGTAAATTCATTTGACCATCATCCAACCGCCAACCACCTTCTGTCCAATCATGATCTATTGATCTATTGATCTATTGATCTATATTGATCTGTTGATTATTGATTCTAATTGATTTCTATTGTCTATTGAATTAAGGCAAATTTTTACTAATAATTGTAAAAAAAGGTTTTTACATATCCTTAGTAGACAGTAAGATCAGTCAGATCTGCGCACCACCGTACCCTCGTTCCAATTTCATTGATCTTAAATGATCTATTGATCTGATCTTTGATGTCATCTGTAATCTATTGATTAAGCGTTCAAATTTTTACTGACAAAATTGTAAACGTTTAACATACACCAAACGCCAGTAAATCAGAAATCAAGCCACCATCTAATAACCTCTCCTGTCCAATCATGATCTATTGATTCTATTTATTGATTCTATTGATCTATTGATCTTAAAACACCTTAAACACGAAGGTCAAATTTTTACGAAAATTGTAACGTTTTACATGACCTCAGCAGTAAGATCCAGTAATCAAGTGGCCAACCAAGCTACCCTCCTTCCATCATGATCTATATGAGTCTAGTTGGATCTATTTGATGCTATTGATCTATTGATTTCTGTAATTTTTGATGACTATTGACTTAAGGTCAATTTTTTAAAATTTGTAGAGGACTAGTTCGTTGGGATAGGTGATAAACAAGAAAACGAAAGGTGTGACTATGTTTTTTTTTATTTTTTATTTTTGTAAGCCTTTATAACATAATTGTTGTATGGTGTGGTCCCTGCAAACTACAAGTAATGCGTTTAACATTGTAAGGTAATAGCAACAGCTATAATAGCAGCTTTATATAGCAGGAATAGTAACAGAAATATTAAAAAAAAAAAACAATATAATGAAATAAATAAGTATATACAGAACCACGATAAATTAGCATTCTGATGTTGTTTACAGGAAAACATAAGTCTTGTAACATATTGTGAACATTATTATATTGTTAAAAAAGATGCTACATAATAATTACTTCAAAGAGCATAAAATCCTAAAATGCAGAGAGTCAAGGTAGAATGGAGATACAAGCATTATTTTTATTGCATATAGATTAGTGCCAATCGATCTATCCAGTGTCCATGTGCTGGAATAACATCCCGGGAAGGAAGTGTTGAAGAATCAGACCGAGACATGTCTGTAATCTCGAAGTTCAACAGAGCGAGGTAGTTCATTACATATTCAAATGTAGCTGCCTAAAATAAATCTTCCGGGTTTGCGTGTGTCGTGCGGGCTGGAATGGCTGTTAAGTATTTCTTTCTTCTAATGTCAAGTTGCATCATTAATTATTCAAGATTATATTTCGTACTCTGGCTGTTAATCTCGATGATTTGAGGATGCTCCAGATACATATACAGGACACTGAGACGGATGTGAGGATTGGTGCAGTACTTTTGTCCAAATTTAGGACAACATGCAATCCTATGTCCCTGGTTTCCCTGTAGGAATATTGGAGATGATTAAGCATTACAGGCTGGAAAAGATCGAGCTAGTGAAAGATTCAATAGTGCATAATAAATTCTGTTTGCAAGCATAATTTTTGAGATCTAACACGCTCGTACGGTTTTTCGGCAATGATACCGTTTGGGCAAACAAATCGTAAAAAAGGGCCTGAGCATTGAAGACTTGGTGTGCCTCATCATATACACTCAGGATATTCAGAATCGAACCCAGGGTAAGGGTTGACATCTCACCATGTAAGCTGGATTCATCGGTCTAAGGTTGAAATGGTAATTAAGGGCTGACTTTCTACCGATAGTTTTCGCAAGGAATGACTATGGCGTCGTGTTAAAGTGCAAATGCCTATTATACCGGGTGCGGCCTTCTGAGTATAGCCTGCTCATTGACTTTATGTTAGCGTTATAGTTAAAAATAATTGTGCTCGATTATTGTGTATGTAGTCGATTAACCCTTGGGTAAAGAGTTAATATGTAATTTTAGTTTGTCAATTCTCAAGTTCCGGGAAGCAGGTTATGTTGAGATAGAGGGAACTTCCGAGAATCTGTAGTTCAATTGTCACAGAATGAAGCGTTCATGCCTTATGGCATGCTAAATGACCTATAAATTCTTCCTTGTCGTTTCCGAAGGCATTTATATTTCTTCTTTCATTCTATTAAATTCAATCGAATTATATTGGTCGTTTCTGGTCATTCTCGATGATTTGTTGGAGATGCTCCAAATTCACCTCGGTAAACTGAGATTGAGGATTGTGCAAACGTTGGGTCCAAATTTAAGACGCAAGTCCTAATGTCTTTTTCTAGGGATATTGAATGATGGCATCAGGGCTGAGAGAGATTCAGCAGTGAGCAATCATATGCATATAATATTACTGTTTTCAGCATAATTGAGATAAACATCCTACGTACCGTTATCGGCTCGCAGAGCCGTGGTATGGCAAACGGAAGTGAATCGTATAAAAAGGCAGTGGAGCATTGAGAATGTGAGTCTTCATATATCATCTGCATTAATCAACGAACGCGAGGTGTCAGGGTTACCATTCCGACTATGTTAACACGTAATACTGCATCCCTCTAAAGGTCCGAAGATGGGTGAAATTTAAAGGGAACTTTCCATCAACGTTTCCAGATATGGGCTCGTGTTCTAGCCAATGGCGTATTATTGGACCTTCTGTCGGAGGTCCAGCCGTCCTCCCATTCGACGTCATGTTATGGTATATTAATGGCTCGATAACCTTGGGTAAGTTAAAGAATATTTTAGTTTCACAAATTCTGCTCCGCTTGATTGGATATGTATTTCCGCTGTATCGATTCAAAAGTAGATTTTCTTCTTACTTTCCACTATGGTGTTTAAGTGGTAGATACTTTCACTTTTAACGTAATAAAGATATATGCCATGCCAGTAATGTTGTAAGATGGGTTTTAGGCTTGCGTTTAGGTTGTTGCTAAAATAGAAGGCAATTTTAAAAACATTACAGAGCAAAGTTCGTGGTGTAGATTTATCTAGTTTTAACCTAATACGCGGATCACAGATGGTAGAGGATAAATGTCTTTGCCTGAGAGGAGAAGATATCACCAATGTTACAGAGGACACGGACCGATTAATAATTGCCATTAGGTGTTATTGTTTTTAATGATTTAGCCCTCGATGGGTTTCTGTGGGTTCTCCGCACATCTTTTAAATTGTAATCCAACAGGATTGTAGATGAGTAACTCCTTCGCATTTTTCTTGAAATGCAATTGAGTTAAAGTTTTCAAATATATAAGACTGTCGACAAGGATGAGGGTAACGCTTGCTGCTGGGAGCTGGCCTAGAGATGTTCGTTTAAAAAATACCTGTTTCAAGTTGATTAATAACGTGTGTTGTAAAGTATATCATGAGAAAAAATTTGTTTGTCGGTGGATCTGATTGTTTGAACTCGGCTTTCTGTGATGGACTGCTGGGTGAAACCGATCTTTCGTGTGGTTTAGACTGAAACGATTGGTCTTCCAGATGATAACAAAAGAACAGACATTCGAGAGGGTCAAGGATATTTGGTCATGCCGTGTAAGTAACCAGGGATGATTGAAATCAAGAGGGTCATAGTCTGTATTTTGTGATCTGAGTGAAAAACGGGATTAATAACTCAATATAGCTGGAATCACTCACAGTCTTGCATCTGTCGTAGGGTATCACCAGAGAGATGATCCCCAGATTCACTCTTTACAAACCAGTCTGGCTGGAGGGGATGGAGGAAATGCATTCTTGCTGAGATAAATCAACTTGGCCGTATATGATGGAAGAGATTGTTTTTATAATGAAAAACATTTTTTCTTATCTGTTCAAATAGTTAGTTTAAGAGTTGCGATGACTGTTTCGTATGTAAAATAAGTAGTGGTAATCGGCATCATTATCGTTAAAGGGGCAAACCCATCAATGGCATTCTTTTCTCTTTTTAATGGTCCTTTCTATTCCTGCTTTATAGGTTTTTTAAACGAAACTTTACGATGGAAGTAGCCCTGTTGATCAGTCATCTAACGGGTCGTATCTTTTTCGTTTAAAGACATCATCGTAACATTTCATCAAGTCAGAGCATTCGGCTAATGACGTTTTAATAAACTTAAAACATGCTTGTTCGAGGCAGGACACCGAGTGTGGCCTGCGGTCCATGAGATAGATGGCGCTGGAAAAGTATCTATACCTGTCCCTAAGAGGCCTATTTTTAGGCGAGGCTGGAGGTATAATGCCGGATCACTGAATATTAAATTAGAACAAAGGGATAGCACTTGAAACAAGCGAAGCGAAAAAAAGCGGAGTCCCCATCGGCTAAACCATTATGCCCGGTAGTCCCTCTTTAGGCATTTATTTCTTCTGAATGATCTGCGACTCGAAGTAGCGTTCCGCGCATTTTTCCATTATTGATTATTTACGGAGCTTCCTTCTTTTGAGTGATATGTACTGTTTTAAGCGAAAAACTGGCGTCCGGCCGCTTTGGATGGATAATGGTTTCCGCCCAACTCTCGTCTTGATATAGATACGTAATAACGCGATCG
>JABUQX010006704.1:77500-89396 GCA_015478945.1 Trachelipus rathkii
GTAGTAGTAGTAGTAGTAGTAGTAGTAGTATTCCCTTTTTGAAAGCGCATTTTAGAAAAAAAAACATCAAAAATTTCTTAAAACGCCATAAAAAATGAAATTTAAAAATTAAGATAATAAAAGAATAAGTTAAAGGAGAATAAAATAAAAAGAAACCTTTCGAGAACAAGGGGAACAACCCCTCTTCTCTATCCCTATGCTCCTCCCATCATTTGCTTTTCCCGCCCTTTGCTCCTCCCATCATTTGCTTTTCCCGCCCTTTGCTCCTCCCACCAATATGCTCCTCCCACTCTTTGATCTATCCATATACTCATTCTTAAAGAGTATAAACGGAAAAAATATTAAGAAAATCTTAAATTTGAAACTAAAACAAATAAAGAAAATAATATAAAGGAAGTTAAAATTTAATCCATTAAAAAAATAAAAACAAGAGAAACAAAAGGAACACATCTTCCTCCATCCCTATTTCCCCCATTATTGCCACCTCCCACCCTTCTTCTCCCTCCCCCCCTCCACACTAAATATTTGCTCCTCCCACTATATGACCTACCCGTCTACTCATTCTTTAAAAGAATATAAAAGTAAAGAATATCAAGAAAATCCTAAATTTGAAATTAAAACAAATAAAAAAAATTAGGAAAGTTAAAAAATTTATCCATTAAGAAAATAAAAAAAATAAAAAAAACAATCCACCCCCTATGACTCTCCCCCTACAAAGCCCCTCCCATTCCATGCTCCTTCCACTCTTTCTCCTCCCCCCCTTCTACCAATCCCTAAGGTAATAAAACAAGCGAAAGTTAAAGAAAGCAATAAAAGTATAGCATAATAGTCCTGGACTATCTGAAATAAAATATAGAAATAAAAATACGAAAAAAAATAAATTCTTTCCCACATATATTTTCGTCGTAAGCCAAACCAAACTCCCTTCCCCTTCTTCCCCTCAAACTCTCCGCCCACTTCCCTTTCAAAAATAATACAAATAGACGAAGCGGCATTGGAGGGCGATAACCTGTGTGTGTCTTGTATAAAGACTTTCTTTCTCTGTTTTTCGTTTAATTGTTCTTAGGCAAATCCAATAAAAAGCACGTCTTTAATAACTATATCCCAAAATTTTTTTTATTTGTCTTTTAAAATTCCCCGACACACAAACGAACAGCTTTTAATGAAAATTTCTTCCTCATTAAGAAAATTTTCTAATATTGATCTTAACTTCCACTAAATATTCTTTTTAAGAAGATTGATTGTCGTGGAAAATGAAGGTTTGATTGAACGAAGATTGTGGGCGATCAGGTAATGGTCACAGTCGTTAAATCTCCATTTCCGGGCGATTGATAAGAAAGTGTGGACGAACAAATAAGGTTTAGTTATGGTGAAGGAAGAAGAAGGGTGGAGGGGCAAATAAATATGAGCGTTAATTTGAAGGAATAATACATAAGGTAAATCAGAAGGTTAAGAATGGTATATAGTTCCCTGGATCTTTCTACAGTCACTCGTTCATTCACATTTTATTTTCAATTAAATTTTTAAATACATATCCCATTATAATAATTTATTTTTTCAGTGGTGTAAAATTTGTATTATATAATATAACTATAAATTTTAAGAAAGTGTGTAATTATACAAGGGCATTTACTACGTTTATATATATACTGCACTATATATAATAGGAAAAATGAGTATATATATAGTTTGAATAGTATACCCCATATAAGAGTGGTGAGAGAGCATTATATATAATTTGGTATGGTAAGGAGCGAAAAAGATCACGTGAGAAATGCAAAATATTAGATTAGGAGATGCACAATAAGGGATGTGAGTGAAATAGCAGACAATTTGTATGGAAGGAGACAGGATATGGATGGACAATAGGGTACGTGATTACCTTTTAGTCTCACACCCCACATAAGTTTTATTTTTATTATATTAATTTTAATTCTTTTATATTAAATTATTAGTATGTATTATCACATAAAACACTATATTTAAAATTCATTATTAGTTTAGTGGCGTATTTAAGAAAATAATTTTATATTTTTAGTAATAGTATTTACAATGTATTTCTGTTTTTCATAAAAGGATCGCACGTCACTTCATTGCTTTCTAAATAAAAATTGTGGCAAAATATTTTTTTAGTACATCATTATAAATCCCATAACATAGCTAATATTAAAATAAATAATATAATACTTATATATAAAATCATAAAATAAATAATTAATATAATTAAAATAATTTTATAAAAATAATAATAATATAAATAATAATTTATATATTTAATAATTTAATAATAGAATCTTGAAATATATATATAATATGAGATATTCAATGACCAACTGATACACAATACATAAACAGAACCTATAGTAATATAATAATATTATTTATAAAATTAACAATAATAATATATGGTGAGATCAACCTCATGTATATTTTTATTCATTAATCAATATAATAATAATACATTACTTAGATAAAATACTTAGATGACATTATATTACTATAACTAATAATCTAAGGCATGGGCATAATAATATTTAAATTGAAAAAATAATCATAATAAGCAATTATTCTAAAAATAATAATAAATATGAAAATAATATAATAATGGAACACTTAGTAATATTATTTATAATCTAGTATTAGTAAATAAATAAGTATATTAATTTTAGAGTAAATTGGTTGTTCCGCTGGAGTTTTATTCAGAATAAAGTTCTTCTATGCCTTACAAAAATTTTGTAATTATATATATATCATAGTAGATTTTTTATATTACTTTAAGTCTTAAATTCATGCTATAATTTTATATAGAATGACGTAAGTTAATCATATATAAATATAAATATAAAATTAAATATAATATTATAAATATATATATAATTATATATATATCTAATAATTATTAATAATATATAATAATATATATATATATATATATATTAATATATATATATATTAATATATATAAATATATAATATTATAAATAATAAATATATAAAATTATATTATCAGGGGCGTAGATATTATAATATTATCATATTATGATAGATATTAAGGCAAGTAGTAAGGTAGCTTACCTTACACCAAAGTAACCTATATATTATTTAATAAAGAAAGAGTGAAATATTATTACTAATTTTAAAGAAAATTAGTAAAATATTATTACAAATTAAAGAAAAAGTAAAATATTATTAGCTAATTATGGAAAAAGTTAAAATATAACACCAAGTTACTTTTCTTGGAACAGTTTTTAACAACTCGAGATACATATTCAAAAAAATAAATATGTAAAAAACAGACCCTCACACGATACGAACATATAAAAATTAAAGAATAGTGATATTTGACCCTCAATGAAAAAAATATTAAATTTTGAAACCTTATATGACATATAAAATATAGAAGATAAATTCTTGCTCCTTAACTCTGAATCTTAACCAAGTAAAATTATACATCAAATATATTTCTCATCGTTGCAATAAAATTAATGATATTTTAGATTTAGATTTACGGGTATTACGATGTTTTCGCTTAAATAAATAAAACGTCTAATATTTTATTAAAACTTTCAAAATACGCTCAAAAATCACAAAAGAGTGCAGACCTTCGGGGGTAAAAGTATAGTTCGTTAGCCTAATAATCCCCGAAGCAAATAAACTATTTTGAAGTTAAATAAAAAAACCTCACAAATAACGTATAAAACCTTATCCCACACCCTCGTGAATTATTATATTTACTCTAACACACAGTATCAAATGTAAAAACATAACCACCTAACCTAATCTAGCCTAGGCCTAACCTAACCTTACCTAACCTAACACTACCTACCTAACCTAACCTAACCTAACCTAACCTTAACCAATCTAACCTAACCTAAACCGTAAACCTAACCTAACCTCAACCTAACCTAACGCTAACCTAACCTAACCTAACCTTAACTTAAGCCTAACCAACCTAACCTAAACCTAACGAATTCAGCAAAACCTATAGCGCGTTGAAAAGTAAGAACAAGTTATACTCCTAAGGCGGAACATTGTACCAGAGCTCTTATAATTTCTAATCCTTATAGCGCATAAATCTTTGTATCCGAAACCTAACCTAGATGTCTCGCATAATATAATTCTCTAATGTATAGCCATAACACAAATATACCTAAAAACTCCTTATAATCCACTAAATACAAACAAATTATATGAACCTAGCTCTTAACCTATATCAGCCCTAATACATATGAGATAACCATAACCTAAAAAAAAACATAGACCTAAATTGGCAAAGCAGTAATCTCTTATCATAATTAAAAGAAAACCTAACTAAAAACCACATAAACCTCACGCCACACTTTTTAAACAATAAACTATAATACTCTAATACCATAACCTATAAACTACCCAGCAAACTTCTTGTAAGTATTTTTAGAAAATGGTTATATTACCAAGTGAATTCCTTTATTGTCTCTAGTATGTAAAACTAACCCTCCATATTTCCAAATAATGTCGTACGCCACCTTTTTAAAATTCTAGTCCACATTTAAGATTCCTAATATTACTTAAAATCGATAATGTTACAAATAACCAGAATTATTCTGTATAAACAAAGAAGTAGATTTTGGTTTCTTGAATACTCAGAATATGTAAACGGAAGGCGTCTTCAAAATCAATGATGCGGCACAAATATCACTGCAGCTTCCACCAAGAATAGTATTTCAAGAATTAATATTATTCGTTATTCGTAATAGCTATATAAGATAAAAAATCATTAATATTTATTTTTGTTATGAATTGTTATCTGGAAGTAAAACTAGAATATTATCTTTAAAATATATGAATCTATATTGAAATGTATTGATTTTATTAATGTATTAAATTGAGAGTTAATCATCCAGATTATCTTATTTTTCTATCTCTCTCTCTCTCTCTACTCTTCTCTACTATACCTCTCTCTCACTCTCTCTCTCTCAAATCTCTCCTCTCTCTCTCATAATTCCTCTTCTTACTCTCTTCCAATCTCTCTCTCTACTCTTAATCTCTCTCTTTTCTCATTCTCTTATCTCTTTCTCTTCTGTCTAATTATTCATATCATCTAGCTATTCTATCTATCAAATCATTAACTACTATCTATCATATCTATTCTATCTATATCTATATCTATATCTATTCATATATCTTACTTCTCCTATAACTCACAATATCATTTATACTCCTCAATCCTCCAACGATCACCAGCCAAATCTTTATCTAAATAATCTATCATATTCTATCTATCATTATCACTATTCATATTAACTATTATCATAATATCTATAAATCTTAATTAATTATTTCTAATACTATCACTATCTATCTAATCTTATCTATCTTAATAATAATATCTATATAATTCTAATAATACTAGCACTATCATTTATAATATAAATACATAAATTAAAATTAATTAACGAATAATAAATATTTTTATAAACTTATTTATATAAATATTAACTAATAAGTAAAAAATAAATAAATATAATAATATTTGAAATAATAATATAATAAATATACATAATACTACATTTATACCAATAATTATCTTTCAGTAATTTTGTGATATAAAATAATTAATATAAATATTATAAATAAAAAATATATTGGTACAAATGTTTCTGCTGTATGTGATTATATATATAAAAATTACGTATATTTATTATCAATTAATATTAATCAATTAATTAAATGCAACTGGGAGTCTAGTTATATAACCTTCCCATTAATTCTTGGTGAATTATATATATAATATATCTAATATATATAATATCTAAAGTGTATTATAATTATTATTACTATGGAAGTTGTAAATTACTGTGAATGTACTTTAGTGATATATGTGAAACCAGACGGCCGATCTTGTATATATTATATATATATATATATATAATGCGTTATAATATATATATAATATATTATTAACAATTTATAATAAATATATATAATAGTATAATATTTATGAAATAATAAGTATAAATATAGTACCAAGTTATAACTTTGTCACCGTTGAAAAGTATCAAATATTCATCTAATATTTTACCTGGGCAAGAAATTAAAGCACTCACATAGGTTATTGCTAATCATATAAAATATAATAATATATATACGTAATAAATAAATAATAATGTGTGCGTAACATCCTAAGGATATTCACTATTATGATAACGATACCATCATTAATATCCCCCCCTCCCTTTGAAGGACATTTCACGCACTTTAATATAAACTTACACAGAAGTTTAAAAGGTAAGTTTTTTTTTTTTTTGAAGTTGAGTTTTTTTATTATTAAATGTTGGAATCTGTTAAAATGGGATGAAATTGCTACAAAAATTTAAGTTTTTTAATAAGTATAATACACAAATGCTTCACTGAATAACAATAACTTATTTAAATTGATAATCGATTAAATAATAATTAATGAGAGAGTTCATTAGTCGAGAGTGTGCCCAACGCAAAGCCTCTTGAATAAGGTCTGTAGTGATGCGAGGTCTATTTATAGATTATTGAGAAAATGGGTGGAACATACCGTGTTGTGACACATCTAGTATCTATTAGAAATATATTATTCATCTTAATAATCACGTGAATACTCTCTTAACGTTACAATCTAAATCTCCGCCGTACAATTAAACAATAAGAGCATATGCTAATAAATTAATTAAGATATGTATATACAATATAACATATATATATAATAATAAATATTTTTTATTCCAAAATGTATTTAAAAATATTGACTTACATATAATTATTATATTATAGATTTAATTGTAAGAATAATACAAAAATTAATATAGTATATAATATATTATATAATATATATTATAATTATATAATTATATATAATAATATTAATTATATATATTAAAAATAATATATATAAATATAATAATTCACAGTGGTATACTTATACCATTATTAATGACAATTAATATTACGAGTTAATATACAAGAGTGAGTATTAATGATTATATATATATAAATTATGTATCAGTTAATTAATATGATAATATATATTATATATATTAAATATATATAATATATTATTATTAAATATATAAATAAATATTATATAATAATAATTATAATAAATATATATTTAATATATAATTAAAATATATAATAAACAAATAATATAAATAAAATAAATATTAAATATATATATATTAAATTTACATTGATCACTGTATAAACTTATAATATAGATATTATTTTCAACTAATAGTGTTAGGCGAAGCGAGAGTAATAAGTATATATAGATAGAAAGAAAGAGTAAGGGTGTAAATATTATCACAAAATAATAAATTTCACCATTTTCTATAAAATTTCTTAATCAGTACATATATACTACGTTTTATGCAATATTTATCTTTATATTTTTAATTTTCACTAAATTTTCTAAATTGCAGAGAGATTTATTTTAAAGAGCAAAGAAAAGAAATTAAAAAAAAATAAATATTTCTTAATTTTATTTTGCAAATATTTCTGTAGAATAACGACGAGCAAGCGGAGAGGCGTTCTCTGCCTCACTTTATTACTATTGAAAAGTATAGGCAATATTTTTTTTAGCTACGTCCGAATTTTTTGTTTTGCGATAGGAAAGTAAGCGTGCGTGAAACAGAGAGGCAAAAATAAAATTTTCCTCATTTCTTAAGGAATGATATATTTCTTTAAGATTGTAGTTGCCAATTGGTTATTTCTATATATTAATATTTGTTAAATATTTATATGATCATTATCTTTACCTCAATGGCATTACATTTCTTGTACTTTAAAAATATTTAAAATTAAATTAATCAAAAAGGTCATGAAAAATCTATGCTACCCCAACCTTATGAGCATCTTCCAATATAACTACACTCCTCTCACAAGAGACAAAAGTAGGAATGCAAATTTAACTTTCACATAATAATTAGAACTTTAAGTATTATTATAATAGATTGCTATAATATGTTAGACTAATGTAGTTTTATTTATCTTTAAAAATTATTTAAAAATCAAGTTTCTATATTTTTTCACTTATCCAAAAAAAATTTGTAAATTAAGTATTAGATTAATCACTTTACCATATTTAAATTTATTTTTAAATAATAAAGTACTAAATTATATATATTTATAATATATGAGTGAGATAAAGGATAGTAACCTAATATCCTAAACCTAACCCTATGTTAAATATTATAGCCTCTTGATATAATATTAATAATTATATATATATAATATAATATATAAATATATATATATATATATTAAATATATATATATATATAAATATATTATATATATTATATATATTATAAAATATAAAATACATATATTAATATTAATATAATTAGATATATATATATTATATAATTAAATAATAGTAATTTTAATAATATTAAAATATTAATTATATATATATATATATTATATATAATATATATATAATATTAATTAAATATAGAGTTAATCAGCGAAACTAAGACCAAAGACAAGAAATAGAGAAGAAGAATTATATATATATAAGTATAGAGAGAAGACGTTAATATAGAGAAGTAATAATAGATAGAAGTATAGTATATATAATAAGAGAGAATGTATAATATGAAGATGAGAGTAACGAAGAGTATAGAGAGATAGAGAGAAAATTTACTCACTAACGATATATTACTAGGAGACCGATATATTACTTTATGAAATACCTATCTCCATGAGTGTGAGTAGAAAAGAAAGGGAAATAACATCTATATAAAAAGCAAGCATTAGTAATAATAAGGTGTGGAGTTGTGAAAGGCGTCAGAGCCCTGAGCAGGAGTATTAGACTACTCAGATCTTTATAAGAATTTATTTTTAAATAATAGTGTTATGATAAACAAAAATGAAATCTTTTACAAGAGAAGATCACGAAAAAGGGAAATCCCTATGAAGAATATTTATTAATAAATACAGAAAGAATAATAATTAGGGTAGAGAAACGATAAAGATGTGTAAGAATATATACAGAGTGAATAACTAACTATTATAATACTAATGAATAGAATAGAGTCGATAATGCTATCATATTCCTACAAAGCAAACTAGACAATAAATCATAATATAAAGTGATGATATGAGTATAGCACCACACAAGAAAATTACATATATTGATGTTTGAAATTATTTCATATTACTAATATCATTAATATTTCAGCGATATATTTTATCACGACAAAACTTCAACTGCATCCGAAATTATCTACCAACAATCACATATCTCTTTCATAATCAAAATATCTATCATTATCATTATATATTTATAAAGTTTGATGAGATTCGATTGTGAAATCCTTGTAAGAAAATAAATACTGAACGAATGAATTATAATACTTAATTGTTTATCATAATACTATATATAATTAGTTACTTATATTACATTATTTAATCTTTATATACAATAATTTTAACTATCCTTTTTAAACTGATGTATTATATTATTTATTTATTTATTTATTTATCTATTATTATATTATTTCCTTTTTATTTTTTTATATATACTTTTTATTTATTTTATAATAGGTGATAATATATAAATATATATATATATATTATAGGTAACACGGGGTGACTACAGGAAACGAATATACTTTAAGCCTGAATAACATCTATCCCTAAACGAGCCTGTTATACACCATAAAGTGTTCACTATGATCGTGAAGTTTTAATTTACTGTGACGTAACTCCAAGTAGTAAAGTAAATAAATTAGAAAACTGAGCTAAGTACTGTAACCGCGTAACGATAAAACCAGGTCAGACTACTTAACACTAAAATAACAAGATGATCGGCGCAAGACAAATTACTTTCCATCACGATAAACATTATAACAATTCTAAAATATTAATTCTAATACGTATTATACATAAAGATTTAAATTAATAAATTTATTTTTTATTTTACAATTATTTATTACAATAATATTTATAGCAATTTTTATTAATTTTTGATATATGAGTAGAACAAACTAAATATATAGTGTGATAATATTAAATAAAAATCATAGTAAATTCGAATCATTCGCTTCCGAAATATTGCTCGATAAAATATAAAAATATATTTATTTTTCTTGTAAATAAATTTTGAGCTCTTTCCCAGGCCATATCTCCATAAAATAACATTCTTAGGTCTAGAAAGAGGGAAGTGATTATAAGTTTAATTAATTGATATTGACTCTATATTCTATCTTACTAGACACAGCTTGACATTATTCTTACTTATCTAATGGCGACCTGTTATTATTAATGATAATTATCACTTTCACACTGTGAGATAAAAGACCCATCTATATTGTGTAAGCTTTCGCCGTTATACAGAATCTTTACAATCATGTGATCTCATTCCCTACACGACAAATTTCGACTCTATTAATATAATTCACTTGTATAGACCTTTCCACACTTTGAATATTTGGTATTATAACTGAGATAAGTAGATGATTATTATGTTCTTATTATAAAGAAGTACCCTTTTAATCTTCATTCATGTTATATATATATAATTATTTATTATATAAATAAATATAATAATATATAATATATATAATAATAAAAATATTATATATAATAAATAATTATATATATTAAATATATATATATAATATAATATTTATATATATTTAATAATTAACATTAGATTATAATATATATTAAATATATAATTAATAAATTATAATTATATTAATATAATATAATATATATTATTAATATATATATATATTTAATATATAATATAATAATTAATAATATAAAATATATTAATATATATATATATAATATAATATATATATAAATATTATATATATAATATATTAATATAAATATTAATATATATAATATATATATACTATATATAATATATTATATATTATAAAATAATAGTATAAAAAATATAATATATATATATTATATAAATATAATATAAATAATAATTAATAATAAATAATATATAATATATATATAATATAAATAATATAAATATAAACTTAAGTAATATAATAATATAATATAAAAATAATTATATAATAATTATAATAATACTTATATAATAAATTAATAAAATATATATTATTCGAAGGCGACTTCCTACATTCACAAGTGAGGTAACCTGCTAGTTTTAGCACGACATTAAACCATAAATATTAATCACCAGGAACGAATCGATCTTTTTTAATCTCTCTCTCTCTCTTCTCACAAATCAAATCTCACTCTCTCAGTTATACTATCTGCTCTTCTATACATATATTCTAATATGTATCACTATCATATCTCTATCTCTATTACTATACTATTACTTAGTCACTTATCTCTATCTATTATATTCATTCATATTTTACTCTCTAATTACTCTGACTGCTTACTCTCTTATACTTATCTAAGATACGTTAATCATCTACTATAATAATACTTATTCTATCTCAATTACTTCAAATATTACTGCTAAATATATGTATCAATCATACCCGATCTCTATCTAGCTCTCGTTATATTGCTCTCGTCCTATCTACTCTACAGTATTATATGTACACTCTGCTCTCATCCTAGCTACATCTTATTCACTTCTCTATGACGGCATCCATATCATTACTTATAGTATAGCTCACTATAAGTATAACCTGCTATATGACATATATACTATATATTACTCATATCTCCTACTATGTATGTATAAATATAGTGGAGAGTAAATATATTAACGATTAAAAGTTATATTTTTTATTATTATAATATTGTAAATTAATAGTATTATTTATTATATATATATATATATAATATTCTACGTTGCACTAATACAGTATATTTTCAAATAGTTAATCCCTTCAATATTATCAATTTTTTTTAAAACTTTTGGATTATCTGCTCT
>JABUQX010006705.1:0-2500 GCA_015478945.1 Trachelipus rathkii
CTTTATTACATCTATGCATTGAATTATCATCAGAATATCCATCAATATCATACCGAAGCACAAGCGCTTCATATATATATATATATATATATATATATATATATATATATATATATATATATATATATATATATATATATATATATATATATATACTTATATATATATATATATATATCACCCCCCTCGCTGATAAAGATCCACTCGCAAGTGATCATGAGGCTACTTCTTTGGCGTACCCCAAGTATCACTCTGCGTACCCCCGGGTACGCGTACCTTTGGGAGACCACTGATATAGATGACGAAGAGAAAATAATAATAATAAAAATAGTTTTAGGTTTTAAGTTTTAGGTTGTAAGTTTTAGGTTTTAGGTTTTAAGTTTTAGGTTTAAAGTTTTAGGTTTTTAAGTTTTGGGTTTAAGTTTTAGGTTTTAAGTTTAGTTTAAGTTTTAGGTTTTTAAGTTTTAGGTTTTAAGATCTAGGTTTTAAGCTTTAGGTTTTAATCTTTAGGCGTTAAGTTTTAGGTGTTACGTTTTAGGTTTAAAGTTTTAGGTCTAAAAGTTTAGGTTTTAAGTTTTAGGTTTTAAGTTTTAGGTTTCAAATTTTAGGTTTTAAGTTTTAGGTTTTACGTTTTAAGTTTTAAGTTTTAGGTTTAAAGTTTTAAGTTTTAAGTTTTAGGTTTTAGTTTTAAATTTTAAGTTTTAAGTTTTAGGTTTTAAGTTTTAGGTTTTAGGTTTTAAGTTTTAAGTTTTAAGTTTTAGATTTTAAGTTTTAGGTTTTAAGTTTTAGGTTTTAAATTTTGTTTTAAATTTTAGGTTAAGTTTTAGGATTTAGTTTTAGATTTTAGGTTTTAAGTTTTGGGTTTTAAGTTTTAGGTTTTAAGTTTTAGGTTTTAAGTTTTAGGTTTTAAGTTTTAGGTTTTAAATTTTAGATTTTAAATTTTAGGTCTTAAAATTTAGGTCTTAAGTTTTAGATTTTAAGTTTTAGGTTTTAAGTTTTAGGTTTAAGTTTTAGGTTTTAAGATTTAGGTTTTAAGTTTTAGATTTTAAGTTTTAGGTTTTAGAGTTTTAGATTTTAAGTTTTAGGTTTTAACTTTTAGGTTATAAGTTTTAGGTTTTAAATTTTAGGTTTTAAGTTTTAGGTTTTAAGTTTTAGGTTTTAAGTTTTAGGTTTTAAGTTTTAGGTTTTAGATTTTAGGTTTTAGGTTTTAAGTTTTAAGTTTTAGGTTTTAGGTTTAAGGTTTTAGGTTTTAAATTTTAGGTTTTAAGTTTTAGGTTTTAGGTTTTAAGTTTTAGGCTTTAGGTTTTATGTATTAGGTTTTAGGTTTAGGTTTTAAGTTTTGGTTTTAGGTTTTAGATTTTAGGTTTTAGGTTTTTGGTTTTAAGTTTTAGGTTTTAGGTTTTAGGTTTTAAGTTTTAGGTTTTAAATTTAAATTTTAAATTTTAGATTTTAGGTTTTAATTTTTAAGTTTTAAGTTATAAGTTTTAAGTTTTAGGTTTTAAGTTTTAAGTTTTAAGTTAAGTTAGGTTTTAAGCTAAGTTTTAAGTTAAGCTAGGTTTTAAGTTAAGTAAGGTTTTAAGTTAAGTTAGCAGTAAAGTACGCATTTTAAAAATTATTTTATCAGTAATTAAATGATTTTTTAGTAATATTTTCTTTAAAAGTATATATAGATTTGAGTTTTTGAACTTCACAAGTTTCCATATTTTTTAAATATTTTTTTAATATAAAATGATGGTGCTAGATATCGTACTTTTATGACACTTTTGTATGAGTCCAAAACATTGGGCATATCATCTACATAAGATCCAGATTCTGTAATTACTAATATCGAAAAGTCAAAAATTCGGAAAGTTTACAGATTTTTACCTTGTAAAAATGTATTAACAGGATACTGAACTTGGAGCCAAATCCAACATGTATCTATCTCTTCAATCGGTATCCCGAATATACTCTCAGGTTTTAACAGATCTAGGTTAAAGTCAGGTAGTTTAATTTTTAAACTGTATTAAAGGAAAATTATTCACCATCATCATTGGCTTTCCTCTAGTTCTCAAGTTACAGTTGGTAAAGTTTTCCATCATTTATTAATCTATGAAAACACTAACAGATGATGCACATGTCTTTGTATGTTGGATCCAACATAAAAAGAAATTTCTTAGCTTATAATCCTTCTCCTTATACTGCTAAACTATACCTGCTACTAGTTTCCTCCCATCATTCTCTTATCTCGTGGCATCTCTTCAGATGCTGCGCAGGAAATACTCCAATTTTTGGTGAGGGAAACTATTGCTAAAATTCGAAATTGCAAAGTGGTTGGAAATTCAGTCGTATTTCTTAGATTACAAGAAAACTCAAACTTTCAAGCAAGGGAGGTAAAACTTCAGGAAAAGTCCGCAACAGCAGAATCGACTCATCCCAATTTACAAAGTCTTTTAAAAAGAATAAATTAGCCAGGGAAGTAAACGCAGCAAAAGTCTGTGACTGCTCATCGAAACTGAAA
>JABUQX010006705.1:15000-20000 GCA_015478945.1 Trachelipus rathkii
CTGTGCATTTAAATAAGTAGCGAGTTTAAAGGCATTGATATCGAAGCAGGAGATTTGAAAACTTTCGAGATGCCTTCTTTTTGGAGAGGCGGATCGGACTAGTGGTAGAGCCACCTCTACATTGTCTAACGGCGACGCTGTTGTCGATGGTTCGAGTCCTGGCGCGAATGAAATTTTTTTCGTCTTATTATTGCAAATTTGTCGCAACAAGCATCTTGTGCGCATTTCGGCGTTCCTTGACTTTGGTCGGTTGCTCCTGTAACCCAGGAGCACCCCAGAGGTTCCAATCACCCTTCTGTGGATTTAAATAAGTGTCGAGTTTCAAAGCAGTGATATTGAAGCAGGAGATTTGAAAACTTCCGAGATGCGTTCTTTTTCTAGGGAGGCGGATCGGACTAGTGGTAGAGCCTCCTGTATATTGTCTAACGGCGACGCTGTTGTCGATGGTTCATGAATCCTGGCGCAGTGTATTTTTTTCGTCTTATTGCAAATTTGTCGTAAGAAGCATGTTGTGCGCCTGTCGGCGTTCCTTGACCTTGGTCGGTTGGTCCTGTTACCCATGAGCACCCCTGAAGAATGCCGTGTAGCCCCAGAAGGGGTTCCAACCATCCTTCTGTGGATTTAAATAAGTATCGAGTTTCAAAGCAGTGATATCGAAGCAGGAAACTTAAAAACTGTAACGAAATACCTTTTTTTCTGGGGTGTCGGATCGGACTAGTGGTGGAACCTCCTGTACATTGTCTAACGGCGACGCTGTTGTCGATGGTTCGAGTCCTGGCGCGAGTGAAATTTTTCTTCGTCTTATTATTGCAAATTTGTTGCAACAAGCATGTTGTGCCCATGTCGGCGTGGCCTGACTTTGGTTGGTTGCTCCTGTAACACGGGGAGCAAAACTAGCCAGGAAATGCCCGTGTAGCCCCAGCAGGGTTTCAACCACCCTTCTATGGATTTGAATAAATACGAGTTTCAAAGCAGTGATATCGAAGCAGGAAATTTGAAAACTTTCGATATGCTTCTTTTTCCTGGGAGGCGGATCGCAATAGTGGTAGAGCCTTCTGTACATTGTCTAACGGCGACGCTGTTGTCGATGATTCGAGTCCTGGCGCGAGTGAAATTTTCTTCGTCTTATTATTGCAAATTTATCGCAACAAGCATGTTGTGCCCATGTCGGCGTTCCTTGACTTTGGTCGGTTGCTCCTGTAACCCAGATCACTCATCAAAGATTCGCTGTGCTAAGGGGTTCCAACCACCCTTCTGTGGGTTTAAATAAGTATCGAGTTTCAAGGCAGTGATAGAAGCAGGAAACTTGAAAACTGTAAAGAGATACCTTCTTTTTTTTTGTAGTGTCGGATCGGACTAGTGGTGGAACCTCCTGTACATTGTCTAATGGGGACGCTGTTGTTGATGGTTCAAGTCCTGGCGCGAATGAAATTTTTCTTCGTCTTATTATTGCAAATTTGTCGCAACTAGCATGATGTTCCCATGTCGTGACTGACTTTGGTTGGTTATTCTGTAACGGGAAAACTAGCAGAATGCTGTGTTAGCCCCAGTAGGGGGTTAAAAGCACCCTTCTATGAATTAAGTACCGTTTCAAAGCAGTGATATCGAAGCAGGAAACTTGAAAACTGTTCCGAGATGCCTTTTTTTCTGGAGAGGTGGATCGGACTAGTAGTAGAGCCTCCTGTACATTGTCTAACGGCGACGCTGTTGTCGATGGTTCGAGTCCTGGCGCGAATGAAATTTTTTTCGTCTTATTGCAAATTTATCGCAACAAGCATCTTGTGCCCATGTCGGCATGGCTTGACTTTGGTTGGTTGCTCTTGTAACCCAGGAGCACCCCAGCATCACCGATATTAGCCTAACAGAAGGTTCTATATCTATACTTTATCTATACCTCTTATTCCAGACCATAGTCTCACTACTATATGTGCTTTGGAAGTAATAGCATACCGTCATATGAACACCCCTTTAGCACACTCAAGACTTATTCCCTTTACATCCACTAAGGATTTAGTTGCACCAACATCTTCACCAATATTCACAACTTTCCGCCTGCATTCTGCGTATCGTTCCCTTTTCATCCACCATATATCCTAAATATTTGAACTCAGACATTTGTTTCAGCTGCTTACCATCTAACATAACTTTACACAGAGAACTGTCCTCACTCACAACCATAACCTTACTCTATTCTACGTTTACTTTCGTCCCTCATTTTACATACCTGCCAAATCTCTCATAATCCCTCAAGCTTTTTCAGATTCGCCACACAAAACCAAATCATCCGCATATAATAGGTAGGGCACCCTCCACTCTCTTTCATTCTCCATTACTCTAACACCATCCCTTGCTACCTCACCCCACCTCTGATTCTTTCATACTTAATCCATATATATATATATATATATATATATATATATATATATATATATATATAGGTATATATATATATATATATATATATATATATATATATATATATATATATATATATATATATATATATATATATATATATATATATATATATATATATATATATATATATATATATATTTTTTCAATTGAATCAATTCAAGCCTTTGATATATTTCTTTTACAACCCAAAAGAAAAATAATAATTATTTTTCTCCGGCTCCGGCTCCAACTCCGACTATAGTTTCTGCACTGTTTGAGAATTGTTCAGTACTTTCTGGCAATAAATTTTTCACGTACAAAAATATTTTTTGAAAAAATTTATGCCCAGAATCCGGTTCCGTTTCATACTCCGGCTGCGGCTCCAGATCCGGCGCTGGATCCGACTAAGGTTTCTGCACTATTTGAAAATTGTTCAGCACGTCTTCTAGCAATAAATTTTTCACCAAAAAAATATTTTTAGGAACAAAATTATACCCAGAATCCGGCTCCGTTTGCGACTCCTGATCCTGATCCAACTAAGGTTTCTGCACTTTTTGAACATTGTTCAGCACGTCTTCCGGCAAAAAATTTTCATCTAAAGAAAGATATTTCTTGAAAGCTCTTCTCCCGCGCTTCAAGTTCAGCTCTGACTCCGGCTCCTGTTCCGACTCAGATCCCGGATTTGACTAGGTTTTTGAACTATTTTAAAATTAGTCAGCAAGTCATCTGGCAATACATTTTTCAACTAAAAAATATTTCTTGAAAAATATTTATAAACAAGATCCGGCTCCGTCTCCGACTCCGGATCCGACTCCGGATCCTGCTCCGGATCCGGACCCATCAAAGGTTCCTGCATTATTTTAAAATTGTTCAGTATGTCTTCTGGCAATAAATTTTTCACCTAAAAAATATTTAAAAAAAAAAATTCATTCCCAGGCTCCGGTTCCGACTTCGGTTTCGGCTCCCGATCCGACTAAGGTTTCTGAACTATTTAAAAATTGTTCAGCACGTCTTCTATCAATAAAATTTTCACCTAAAAAAAATGTTTTTCGAAAAAAATCCTGCTCTGGCTCTAACTCCATCTCCGACTTTGAATCCGGCTCTGTCTCCGACTCCAAATCCGAATCCGACTAAGGATTCTGCACTATTTGAAAATTGTTCAGCAAGTCTTCTGGCAATAAATTTTTTATCTAAGAAAATTATTTCTTGAAAAAATTTATACCCTGGATCCATCTCTGAATCCGGATCTGGATCCGGATCCGGATCCGGACCAGACCAAGGTTTCTGCACCATTTGAAAATTGTTCAGTGCATCTTCTGGCATTAAATTTTTCACCTAAAAAATATTTTTTGAAAAAAAATTCATACCCAGGCTCCGGCTCCGGCTCCGGCTCCGGCTCCGGCTCCGGCTCCGGCTCCGGCTCCGGCTCCGGCTCCGGCTCCGGCTCCGGCTTCGGATCCGGATCCTACGCTGGCTCGGATCTGACTAAAGTTTCCACTGTTAAAAATTATTTTAGCACGACTTCTGTATGCATTTTCATTTAAAAAATATTCTTCTGAAAAAAATTTATACTATTGCGCCGGCTCTGACTCTGGCTCCGACTTCGACTCAGCTCCGACTTCGGATCGGATCCGACTAAATTCTGCACTATTTAAACCTATTCAGCGTCTTCTGGCAACAAATTTTTCACCTAAAAATTTTTTTTTGAAAAAATTATACCCAGAATCCGGCTCCCGCTCCAGATCCGGATCCAACTAAGCTGTACTATTTGAAAATTATTCAGCACTTCTTCTGGCAGCTAAAATTTTTACTAAAAAAATATTGAACATAAATCAACTACGGCACCGATGACTTCCGGCCAACTTCGGCTCCGACTCGAATCCGGATCCGACTAGTTCTATATTGAAAATCACTTCGTACATCTTCTGGCATTAAATTTTCACCCTAAAAAATATTTTGAAAAATTCGCGCACCCAGGCTCGGCTCCTGCTCCGACTCAGCTCGAAAACAACCGTCTCCGACTTCACCTTCGGTTCCGGATCTGACTAAGGTTTCAGCACTATTTAGAAAAATTGTTCCAATTACGTCTCTGGCATTAAATTTTCCACCTAAAAATATATTTTTGAAAAAAATTCATACCAAGGATCCCTCAGCTCCGGCTCCGGCTTCGGCTCCGGCTAAACTCGGCTCCAACGGCTCAGCTCCGGATCGAATAAGGTTTCTACACTAAATTGTTCAACAGGGCTTCCTAAAAAAAATATTCTTCGAAAAAAAATCATACTCCCTCCGGCTTCGACTTCGACTCCGGCTCTGACTTCGGATCCGGATCCGACTTAGAATTCTGCACAATTTGAAAATTGTTCAGCACTTCTGCCAAAATAAATTTTTCATCTAAGAAAAAAATTATTTCATGAAAAAATTATATCAGGATACGGCTTTGGCTCCTGCTCCAGCTATCTCCAGCTCATTTATTTGACTGAGTAAAATCCGAAGAAGATTAAATAGAGGTTGAGAATATTAAAAAAATTAAATTTTCTATAATTAT
Organism: Trachelipus rathkii; assembly: GCA_015478945.1. NCBI lineage: Eukaryota > Metazoa > Arthropoda > Malacostraca > Isopoda > Trachelipodidae > Trachelipus > Trachelipus rathkii. The sequence continues at coordinate 19,943 of JABUQX010006705.1, forward strand.
AAATAAAACATTTTTGATCCTGAACCTTTATTTCTGATCTTAATTTGAAAAGAAATTT
>JABUQX010006705.1:37500-43299 GCA_015478945.1 Trachelipus rathkii
GAACCAAAGGATCACGCAATGGACTGTTATTTTTGCATTACAAAAATTGCTGGAATAACAATCAAGACCAAGAAGACCATTAAATATCCAAACCTACCTTCGGCTATTAGGCCTGTTCCTCACAGCGAAGAGCTTCCTATCCCTGCACCACCTGAAAATGTGAATCTCCTGTCAGAAAACTCCGACGATAAAGATTTACAATTACGTCCAGAAAATGACGACTTTGAAGACCTTGATTATGATGGAATGTCAAGAGAACCTCATAGAATAAATCAGCATGAACTCAATGATCTAGTTCGCGATCTATTATTGTCAAAGAAACAGGCAGAACTATTGGCATCTAGATTAAAGGGTTGGAATCTCCTTGAGAAGGGAACTACAATTTTCTCTTATCGGCGACGCGAAGAAGAATTCCGATGCTTTTTCTCGGTAGACTGCAATTTAGTGTGTGTGCGATGTCGATTCATTAATGAAATTAGAAGACTGTATCATGATCTAAGGAATGAAAGTTGTTTACCAGTTATTTAAACTCAGTTTAAAAAGCAGTGCTTCTTCATAATGGAAATCTGAAACCTTCGACCCCTATTGTCTATGGGCCCATATGAAGACCTACGACAACATGAAAATTTTGTTATCGAAAAAACGATACGAACAGCATTCTTGGAATATATGCGGCGATTTAAAAGTTATAGCACTTTTGTTAGGTCTCCAACAAGGATATACTAAATTTTGTTGTTTCCTATGCGAGTGGGATAGCAGAGATCACAAAAAATCATTTTGTCAAGAAGCAATGGCCTAAAAGAAATCTAATACCTGGAAATAAAAATGTAATTTTTCAACCACTTGTGAAACCTGAATTCGTATATCTTCCTCCTTTGCACATCAAACTCGGGTTAATGAAAAATTTTGTAAAAGCGATGGATAAAAGTGGTCCAGGGTTCCTATACGTAAATAAGAAATTCCCTAGGATCAGCGAGGCTAAAATTAAAGAAGGTATATTTGTAGCTAATGAAGGACCATCCCTTTGATGAAAGCTTGAATAATATTGAAAACCCTGCATGGAGACCCTTTAAAAAGATCATAACTGGGTTTCTAGGCAATATTAAGGCCGACAACTATGAAGAACTAGTTCCCGAACTCCTTCGAAATTTTAAAGCAATTGGATGTAACATGTCCTTAAAAATAACTTAACCTCATTCAACTTTTTTCCTAACTGCAATCTAGGCGCTATAAGCGATGAGCATGGTGAGCGATTCCACCAAGATATTTCAACTATCGAAAAACGTTATCAGGGAAATTGGAATCCAAATATGCTTGCAGACTATTGTTGGGGACTTAAAAGGGATGTTCCTCAAGCAAACTACAGTAGAAAATCTTCAAAATCTACATTTTAAATTGCAGAAGTATATAGGTGAGTAAATTAACTATAGCTTATCATTTTATAACAATATTAAATTTTTAATTTCGTATTACAAAAAGACCCTGCCCGTTACAACAAAATGGAAATCAGCGCACAAAACTCCATAAGAAACACCCATTTTTACTCATTTAACAGACAAAAAGTCAAATTTTGTCGTCCAGTGTTATCTTTTACTTCATATAATATTAGTAAAATGTAAGTAAAAATTTAGTAAAACGGTAATATAAACTTAACTAAAAATTTACATCATATATCTATTTAAGCATGATTAAATTTAACTATAAATATTAATAAAAAATGTAAAAAAAGTCTTATTTTTTCCAGTAGAAAATTGATCATTATGTGTCATACAGTAGTCAACAACATCGAAATTATGTGGTCCAGAAGTCAGTTGTCTTTATTATAACTTCACCTTTTCGAACAACAATCATTCGAACCCTTATGTTAAATCAAACAAATCATTCCTAGATAAAAATAAACAAAACACTAAAATCTGGGATCTTTACTATTTATTTATTAACTTATTTATTTATTTATTACACAAAATTCAGAAATGACAAGAATATATGTTTTGATATTCAAATCGGCGAAAAAAAAATTTTTAGTCGAAAAACCATGACTGCTAGTTCAGAATACCATTTTAATACATTCAGACTTTCAAGTAGCCTCTTTTTAAACGTTTTTGAGATCATATCAACATGTCGGTGTAGATGACTACTTTTATTGTAAACACAAAGACACCCCTTATTCAACTACATTAATTAAGAATTATCTACCCATAATGAGGATATCGTAAACATAAAGACACCCCTTATAAACTTCAATAAAATTGTTACAGCTCTTTTTCTCTAACAACTTCCACCTGTAAATCTATCTTTCCTCCTCTTATTCGATCTGATGGTTCTGTTGCTAATTCTAAAACTGAAAAAGCCAATCTCTTCGGCCTCCTATTTTTCTCTAACTCAACCTAGATGATTCTGGCATTCCTCCTCCTCCTCCTTCTTCTCTCAGGTGTCCTATGCCTTTGCCTGTGATTACATTTGATCTGGTGCATGGGCTCCTGAAATCTATGAACGTTTGGAAGGAGGGTGGCCCGGATGTCATTCCTTCCCGAGTTTTGAGGGAGTGTGCTTTCGTGCTGACCCTGCCCCTCGTTCAACTAAATTCTCTATGTCTCAATACTAATACTTTCCCTCAGTGTTGGAAGCATGCACATGTCCAACCTATTCCGGAGAGAGCACTCTGATCCTTTCTAACGCTATCGCTCTATAGCTCTCACTTGTATTCTATTCAAGATCTTTGAAACCCTTCTCAACTTTCATTTCTTAGATCATCTGGAATCTCATTCACTTCTTTCCGATCGCCAGTACGGCTTTCGGCACTCGAGGTCTTCTGGCGATATACTTTCCTATCTTACTGATTTATGGTTTTCCGCCCTTAGGAACTGCGGGAAGACTTGCGTGGTGGCGCTTGACATATCCAAAGCATTTGACCGGGTTTGTCACGCGTCACTGCTCTCCAATCTCCCCTCCTTTGGGTTTCCTCCTTCTCTTTGCTTACTTATGTCTAGGTTTCTTTCTAAGCGCTCAATATTGGTTGTTGTTGATAGGGCGACTTCTTCTTTTTCTGTCAATAGTGGTGTTCCTCAGGGTTTTGTCTTATCTCCTACTTTATTCCTACTTGTCATTAATGATCTAACATCTAACTCTATTCACGCATTTTCCGATAACTCGACCCTTCATTCTTCAACTCATTTCAATTCCGTACCCTTTTCTACTTCTAGAATTCCCTCTCGTCTTAAGATACAAATCTCCCTCTCTAAGATACTTTCTAACTTTTCTTTCTCTTTCAACGGTTCTCTCGTCTCTTCTGTTGACAATATAAACATCCTTGGCCTTAACATAAAGAAAAAAATGTCTAGGAAACATCACAACAGTTGCTAGGGCGGCCTCAAAGAAACTGGGAGTTCTGTTTAGACTGCGAGACTTTTTTTCCTCTTCTCAGTTACTCCAACTATATAAGAGCCTAATCCACCCTTGTATGGAGTACTGCTCTCATATCTGAGGGGCTCTGGTTTCACTCGGAATTTGGATAGGGTCGAGTCAAAGGCCAAAAGACTTATAAACCGTTCTGTACTTTCCACTTCCCTTGACCCTCTATCATTGAGGCGCGATGTTGGTGCTCTATCTCTTTTCTATAGGTACCGAGGCGGCATATGCTCGAGGGAACTTATCACTCGGGTACCACGACCTTACCACCTTTACGTCGCCCTCGTAGCACTTGGGGTGCTGTGTCTGCACATGAGTTTTGTTTTGATATTGGTAAATCCAGGCTAGTTCGGTGCAGTGCTTCCTTTTTTCCTGTCATATCTGTTCTGTGGAATTCTCTTCCATCTTCTGTGTTTCCTGCTGAATTTAATCTCCCCACTTCAAAGCCTGCGCTGTAATATCTGTATGAGTACCGTTGGATTTGTTGGAATTCTGAGGCGGGCAACACCCTTCCTTGGACAGGATATGCCCTTGAAGGTAAAATTGGTGACAGGAACAACCTATATATATAATATATATATATATATATATATATATATATATATATATATATATATATATATATATGTAATATATATATAAATATATATATATATATATATATATATATATATATATATATATATATATATATATATATATATATATATATATATATATATATATAAAATATATATATATATATAACATATATATATATATTAACTATAACTATAACTATAACTATAACTATATATATATATATATATATATATATATATATATATATATATATATATATATATATATATATATATATATATATATATATATATATATATATATATACTCCAAAACGAGTGTTTTTAACAACATTATTTTAAAACGTTGTTAATTCAGTTATAAAATTTTATAAAAAATATGTATGTTAATGCAAATATATCTCACGTCTAATATATTTTACCGAAATATTTACATACATTTTTCCCCTCTGATTTTTTCTTGTCTTGCGAAGCATTCTAAAATTGGATTAAATAAAGAAAGAATTAAGCTCAATTCATTTATTATATTATGTTTTCTTCTATTGACTTATTTCCGTTTTCTGAATATAAAACTGATTTTATTTTATCACTGAGCAATAAAGGAAAGTAAATTTTGAATTTATTTTCTTATTTCTAGTTTATTTGGTTACGAAAGGAATTTATCGAAAATTAATTATTTAAATTACAAAATAAAAATTTTACCAAATTACCAAATTAATTTATCGAAAATTAATAATTTAAAATAAAAAAAATCCACCAAATTACCAAAGGAATTCATCGAAAATTAATTATTTAAATTAAAAAAAATTTCCACCAAATTATTAAAGGAATTTATCAAAAATTAACGAATTAAATTAAGAAAATATTCTAACAAACTACCAAAGTAATATATCGAAAATAAGTTATTTAAATTATAAAAATATCTCTACCAAATTAACAAAGGAATTTATCGACAATTAATTATTTAAATTAACAATTTTTTAATATATTTTAAAAAAAATTATACTGCATCCAGTTTTATATTAGTGGGTAAGGAAAATACAAATACGAAAAGAAATTAATATAAATATAATTTAAGTAAAGTGAAACCACATTTTTAAAGTAACATAATGCAACAAAATGATGAAAATAAAAATAACAATAATATTTACTTTTAAACATATCATAGGGAAGAAATATAGATCATTTTTTTTCATTCTGCTTGTAAATACAAGGCCCTAAAAACACTTTTCCATATTTGTTATTAGTAATAATATTTGCATTTTATTAATTTATTATTATTATTATTATTATTATTATTATTATTATTATTATTATTATTATTATTATTATTATTATTATTATTATTATTATTATTATTATTATTAATATTATTATTATTATTATTATTATATTATTATTATTATTATTATTATTATTATTATTATTATTATTATTATTATTATAAATTTTTTTTTGTATTCATTGTTTTAACATTATTATTATTATTATCATTATTATTATTATTATTATTATTATTATTATTATTATTATTATTATTATTATTATTATTATTATTATTATTATTATTATTATTATTATTATTATAAATATTAGTAGTAGTAGTTGTAGTAGTAGTAGTAGTTATAGTAGTAGTAGTAGTAGTAGTAGTAGTAGTAGTATTAGTAGTAATTTGTTAGTAATATCTTGATTATAATTATAATTATTAGTATTATATAATGACAATATTAAGTCAATGCTTAACATCGTTAGTTTTATTATCATTATTATTAGTAATAGTTACTCTTATTATTATTATTATTATTATTGT
>JABUQX010006706.1:2500-10000 GCA_015478945.1 Trachelipus rathkii
AGTTCTTATGTAAAATTAACATAAGATGACGAAATTTTGAAGGACCAGAAAAATGGTCGACAGGAAAAAGGGTTGACACGAAAAAAAAATTCCCGTACAGCCCACCACAGGCGTTAGGATAGGTTAGGTTAGGTTAGGTTAGGTTAGGTTAGGTTAGGTTAGGTTAGGTTAGATTAGGTTTAAGGTTAAGTAAGTTAAGCTATGTTAAGTTAAGTTTTGTTGGATTTCGTTAGGAAACTCTAAATAACCAACTTTTTTTTCTCCAAATGTCGGCCATTTTTCCTATCGGCCCAATTTCCTGTCGACCATTTGGGTATAGATCCCAAAATTTTATCCTCTGTCAAAAAGAGTTTTAATTAACTTCATTTTTAAAATATGAGGAATGAAAGAATAAAATTTTTTCGTCAATCCAGAAAAAGTTGATTTTCTGAAGACACTGGTATGAAATTTGTTGTTATCCTTGCATAAATATATATATATATATATCATATATATATATATATATATATATATATATATATATATATATATATATATATATATATATATATATATATATATATATATATATATATATATATATATATATATATATATCAGAGGTGGGCGCGCAAATTTTAAACTTTAGAGCGCAAAGTGGAAAAACTTAGTCCGCAAGCGCAAAAGCGCACAATTTTTCAAAAAATTTAGTCCGCATGCGCAAAGCGCACATGTCCGCAAATCAAATTTTTTTTAAAAGCACAAATTTAGGAGCGCAAAAAAAATTAAAAAAATAAAGCGCAAGTATTTAAAGATGAATTATTTTTAAATTTTAATTGAAAGATGCAAATATATATAACAAAAAATGAGAAAGATTTTATTAATCTTATTCAATTATCTGTGATCTTCCTCCTCGCTCTCCTCTTGCATTCTAAATAGGGTCATATTCCCTTTCATAAAGATAAATTTTTCAAAATTGCTGGATGCCATGGCTGCCCTCTTTGCTCTTAGAATCTCAGAGCCTTGACTAAACAACCTTTCCACGGCCGCTGAGCTGGGTAATGGGGTATTATACTTAATAAACAAGTCCACTCAGACCTCCTGGTATTCACACGGAAACAGGTTCCTAGTGAGAGGGGTACTGTGGTGAACATTTACTGCAGCCCAGCTATCCAAGGTTTGTCCCAACTTCTCCTCCAGAGGTGTCTGCTGGATATATGGGCCCTTCAGTTTCTGAAATATTTAGAAATGGTATCAAGAACTCAAATCTTTTTTAAGTTTCATTTGAACATTATGTCAGTGTATTGTGAATATATATATATGTATGTATAAATTGTATATATATATATATATATATATATATATATATATATATATAATATAAATATATATATATTATAATATATATATATATATATATATATATATATATATATATATATATATATATATATATATATATATATATATATATATATATAGGACCTGTTATGTTTTAAGACTCCGTCAGTTTTGATTTTTTTTTTGTTTTTTTTTCATATATTTCTAGTATATGATCCTAACAGTCAATTTAAGGGGTGACGGACATGATTCAAAAATATATAGGACCAGTTAGGTTTTACGACTCCGTCAGTTTTAAATTTTTTTTTTTTTTTTTTAACTAAAGAAATACCCAAGGGTAAACCGCAAAGATGGCAGGAGTCGGGGTCTCTCGGCCTTCCGGGGGAACGACAGGGTAGGACTATTTCCCCCCCTCCGGGGAGGGTCTCCGGAACCCCCGCTCTTTGGTATTTTGGTGTCGCGGGGGTTCCTCCGCCCCTCCCCTACGGGGTATGGAAAACCTCCCCCCCTCTGTCCCCCCGTCGGCTCGAGCCCCCTAATTTTTTTTTTTTTTTTTTTTTTTAATTTTTAAAAAAAAAAAATTTTTTTACATTTTTGTAATAAGCTTTACACGCTGATTCCAAATATGTAATTGGTTTTTCTGTAAGTGTTGTACTTTTCGAGATATTTCATTTATGAAAAAAAAATATTTTTTTTTGTTTTTTTTTTTTGTTTTTTTACATTTTTGTAATAAGCTTTATACGCTGATTCCAAATATGTAATTGGTTTTTCTGTAAGTGTCGTACTTTTCGAGATATTTCATTTTTTAAAATTTTATTGATATAAATGTGATTTTTAAATATTATTTAAAATATTTCGAACTTTTGAATCATGTCCATCACCACTGAAATTCATTGTTAGTATCATATACTAGCAATATGTTAAAAAAAAAAACAAAAAAAAAATCAAAACTGATGGAGTCTTAAAACATAACAGGGCCTATATATATATATATATATATATATATATATTATATATATATATTAATATATAATATATATATAATTTTTAATATATATATTATTTATATAATTTATATATATATATATTATATATATATATATATATATATATATATATATATATATATATTATATATATATACTATATATATATATATATATATATATATTATACGCCATAAATTCTTTATAAACATATTATATATATAGTGATATTGTATGTAAATCCTAAAATTAAAGTAATTTTGTTTACTAAATTATGATTTTGAAATATTTTAGCATCCCTTATATTAAATATTGATAACTATAATTATACTACTTTTGAAAATTCGGCAAGGTTTAAGTTCGGCTCATGAAATATGAAAGAGCAAAGTGATCAGGTGATATTTTTTTCTGATAAAACTCGGCAAATATATTGTTATAGATGAAATTGTAAATTTAAAATTTAATAGTTTTCAAACTTAGTTATATTAGCGTGCTTCTAAGCATCGATGAGATTTTAAAAATTGTTTACGAAGAATTCACATATTGTAATTTAAGTAATTTATGAAAAATTTGTGAAATTTATGAATAAAAATAAGTTATAGTAAAAGGTTTAAATATTGTAAGTAACTGATTGATAAAACTAAATATGAAGTAGCAAAGTCATTAGCTAATATTTTTTCTATTTATATATGCAAGTAACTGACACTAGTTAAAGAAAAGTCAGATAAAATGTTAAGAATAAACAATCAGCTATGTAAGGATAATTTAATGCAATCCTATTGTATATTTTGTATATTTTATGTAATATGAAAAATCGTTGCAGTGATTTGAAATTTTATAAATTTGGTGTAAAATTTTGTTAATTATTCTATTGCAATCCCCAAACAGTATTAATGTATTAATTGTTATTTAACTTGTTTCCAAGTTAAATAATTTTGCTTAAAATTTGTATATACATAACAAATTTATTGGTGGGGGCAATGTACAAAAAAGTAAACTCAACTATCGTTTAAATTTCAAAGATTGCATTTTCTCTCGGTTTGGCTGACAATAAATATTTTTTCCCATGTCACCAAACCGATAATTTACACCAAAATAAATACTAAAAGAGAGACCTTTCTTCTTCCCATCGAATATCGTCTCCAAATTTGTGCTCACCTAGCACCTTATTATGGATGGAAGAGTTATTATTTAAAAACTAAAATGACTCTTAAACAATCATATTAATAATTGTTTTCATCTTTTTCAACATTGAATGCCGAGAGCCGCCTGTCACAAGTATATATGATCATGATGAATATTAACAACTAAGCAGCTGATCCTCTGGAGAGTCTGGGAGCATTGGGGAAGGTCGGTCGAAGAAACAAAACGGAAAGGATCAAGGTAAGAAAATGCAATCTGTATTTTTATTTCCATTAATTGGTCCTAAACTTGAGATCGTTTAACTTAAATTTCATTAACACCTATTGGTGACTTATTTTGTGCATAGTTTAGTTTACTATAATTAATCTCTAACATTTTGGTAAAGAGGCTGTGATTCGAATTGATCTTAAATTGATTTGCCAATTATTATTGGTTTGTAAATTAATTTTTTATATGAAATAACGCAAACTAATGGTTTATAATTTTTATGTGGAAATCGTTGGTTTGTAAGTTAATTTTCTTTATATATTTTCAGTTGGCATGAGAAATGGCAGGAGGATTCGAGTTATGCAAATTTATTGTAAACTTTGTTAATATACTATAATGTTTTAACTCCTGGATTTTATTATTTACCTCATGTCCTAAATATTTATCATTTTCGGGTTGCAGTATATAGTGCTTCACTGTGTACGAAACTAAAAGTTCTTTAACCATGGGTATTTATTTTTTGTTGCAAGATCTTTATTTTGTAAATGGCATCCCCAGCGGGATTTGATCTTGCATCTTTTATATTTTTTTATAAAATATATATATATATATATATATATATATATATATATATATATATATATATATATATATATATATATATATATATATATATATATTATATATATATAAACATACATAATATATATATATATATATATATATATATACTATATGTATATGTATATGTATATGTATGATGTATATGTATATGTATATGTTATATGTATATGTATATGTATATGTATATGTAATATATATATATATAATATATATATATATATATATATTTTATATATATATATATATATATATATATATATATATATATATACTATATATATATATATATATATATATATATATATAATATAAACTTTAAGCATCTCTTGATATATATATATATTATTATATATTATATATATATAATATAAACTTTAAGCATCTCTTGTTTAATATATATATATATATATATATATATATATATATATAATACAAGAGATGCTTGAAGTTTGTTCCAAATTATAAAAATAACTCACCATAATTGGGTCACTTTCAGACTCTGTCCCATCACCTTCAGTGCCTTAATGTTTACAAGTAAGATTCGCTCCAATATTACACTTTATTTCCTCCAGTATCCTGGTCTTGGTAGCTTAGTACTTTCCCTCATTTAACCTACGTACCACTCCGAGTTTGAAGTGAGGATGCAGAGCTGTTGCCATAAGCAAATCAAAATCATCAAAGATACTGCTAAACCTCGGTTCAAAGCCCTTTTCTTTCCCTTTGTTTGCCTTTGGTTGCTTTAGCAAGTAGTTGACTAAGTTTTTGGCATAGTTAAATTTTTCCACCTCTCGTTGCATTTCCCCGATCTTGTCCTTGAGGAGGAAGAGATTAGGCAATAGGACTCCCGCGTACCCATTCTTCTCTTCCTACAACATATCAAGCCTAACAGCAATAGGCGCCATTATTTCGATGTACTCCGCAATTACCTCCTTATCACTTTTATTAAATACTGGAAGACAAGGCTTTTGCTCCACACAAATGTTGTTGATTTGTGTCATGTGACCATCAAGGTTCTTAAGCAGGTCTTTTATAGAATCGTATAGGGAGTTCCAGCGAGTAACACTTGGTGTTTTAAGCTTTGTTCCAACTCCTTCTTAATTCTCGCAGCAGTTGTAGTTTCCCTGTTTTGGGCATTCCACAGTTCCTGTGCTTTGGTAAGTGTCTTATTAAATGAATCCTTGGTACCTTATTAAATGGATCCTTGGTACCAGAGGACCAGTGAGGAACATTTGAAACATCTTTAGTAGCCAAGATGTTTAATGTGTAGGAAATGCAACAGCGATGTTCAGTTAGGCTAAGTGCATCATGTTCTTCAAGCAGATTTTCTAGCTGGAGAGGTTTTGTCTTCAGAACCTCTGTGTCACTAATTTGCTCCATCTCTTCACGCGCAACCACTATCTCTGCAATCGGTGCCTGTTCTTCTTCCTCTTCGTCACCCGTTTCTGCATGAGCATCTACCCGAAAGGCTGCACAGAAATTTGCATCATTATCTGTTGTAATGCAGACAACCTGAAGATAAATTTTTTAATTTAGTTGTTTCCTTATTAATTTGGAGTTATAACTTTTTTCAGCATTACGTTATTATTTCATACTGATTTTTACTGACCTTATGCTCAATGCCAAATTTTTGATGAATATCCGTAATATTGTTGGCAAGGACTGTGCTGGTCTGAGAAACGGATAACTTTGCCGGGGGCGGGGGGTGGGGCGGGGGCCGGGGCCGGGATTTGGGCCGGGCCGGGCCGGGGCCGGGGTTAGCTAAAATTAGAAATGTAAGTCAAAAACACTGAAAGTCTTAAAACTTAGGATGAAAATTAAATATAATTTCAATTAATAAATAATTTTAATTATAAAAAAGGAATACATTTAATTAATTCAATTAAATAAATATTTTCGAAAGAAATTTTTAGAAAATAATTGATTTTCTAGAAGAATAAGTTGTATTATATATATATATATATATATATATATATATATATATAATATATATATATATATATAATATATATATATATATATATATTATATTATTATATATTATATATATAATATATATATATAGTATATATAATAATATATATAATATATATAAATGTATAAATTTAAATATATGTATATGTATATAATATTATATATATATATATATATATATATATATATATATATATATATATATATATATATATATATTATTTTCTTATATATATATATATATATGTCTTAACACTAATACTTTTCCTCAGTGCTGGAAGCGCGCTTTTGTTCAACCGATCCCGAAAAAAGGTAGCCGTTCTGATCCTTCAAACTATCGCCCTATAGCTCTCACTTGTATTCTATCTAAAATCTTTGAAACTCTTCTTAACTCTCATTCCTGGATCATCTGGAGTCTCATTCCCTTCTTTCAGATCATCAGTATGGCTTTCGACGTTCGAGTTCAACTGGTGACATACTTTCCTATCTAACTGATTTATGGTCTTCTGCCCTTAGGGACTATGAGGAGTCTTGCGTGGTGGCGCTTGACATATACAAAGCTTTTGACCGAGTATGGCATGCGTCGCTACTCTCGAAGCTCCCTTCCTTTGGGTTTCCTCCTTCTCTTTGCTTACTTACTCATGTCTAGTTTTCTCTCAGATCGCTCCATATCAGCACTTGTTGATGGAGCGTCCTCTTCCTCCTTTCTGTTAATTGTGGTGTTCCTCAAGGTTCTGTTTTATCTCCAACTTTATTCCTACTTTTCATCAACGATCTCCTCAGCTGTACTTCTAACTCTGTTCACTCTTACGCCGATGACTCAACTCTCCATTCTTCTACTTATTTCAAATCTGCTTCCTCTTTTGCATCTAGAGCTGCCTCTCGTCTTCTGCTTTCTGATTCTATCTTGCCGATCTGGATGGGATTTCCCGGTGGGGTCACCGCAACCTTGTAAAATTCAACTCTTTAAAAACTCAACTTCTTTATATCTCCCCTCCTCAAAAACACCTCCCAACTTTCCTATCTTCTTCGAACTGCTCTCACTTCCCACCTGTGAACAACATAAAATTCTTGGTCTGCATATAAACAACAAAAAATTGTTCTTGGAACTCATTTTACAAATGGTTGCTAAGGGGCCTCAAAGAAGCTGGGAGTTATGTTCAGGTTGCGGGAATTTTTTTCCTCTGAACAGTTACTCCATTATTGCCTTATTTGCCCTTGTACGGAGTATTGCTCTCACATTTTGTGG
>JABUQX010006706.1:20000-25000 GCA_015478945.1 Trachelipus rathkii
GAAAACAACCCATTTTTTTTTTTCAAATAGGAACACTTGATGAAATTTAAATTTATGAACTAGGAACCATACCTCAAATGGGTTCCCTTTTTCAAATAGTAACCTTTACCCAATTAAGAATTTTCAAATACTGTCCCTATGGCAAATAGTAATCTTTCCATTTTATTAAACATAAGTTTATTAGGAATCTTTTATTTAATTAAAAACTCTTTCTTAAATAAAAACCCTTATTTATATTAGAACATTTTCTGAATAATCTTAAAAAAATGAGTAAAGTGAAATCAGCAATTTTGATATTTTAATTATAATTTAAAATATTATTTTTTAAATTAAGAAAGAGAAATTTAAGAAGTTTTCAAATTGATAAAAAACATTTTGTAATAAATTTTATTTTATCACAAAATAATTTTTATTAAATATCACTTTTCATAAATTATATATATATATATATATATATATATATATATATATATATATATATATATATACATATATATACATATATTATATTTATATATATATATTATATTATTATTATATATTATTATTATATATATTATTATTATATATTCTATTAATATTATTATTTTTATAATTACAATATTGAAAAAAGTATTATTATTAAATTATCCGAAAATATTATTCTTATTATTAGATTATTAATGTTATATACTTACAAGATTATATGTTTCATATTATAATAACATATTACAATAATAATATTAATAATATATTATTATTATATATATATTATTATATATTATTATATATATTATTAATTATTATTGGTTAATTTATTATTATTATTACATATATATATTATTATGCTATTATTATTATTTCATATTATTATTATTATTATATTATTATTATTATTATATTATATATACATATTACATATTATATATATACATATTATTATTATACATACATACATACATTATTATAATCCTATATATTATTATTATTACTATTATATTATTATTGTTGTTATTATTATATATATTTATATTATTATTGTTATTATTATTATTACATACATATATTATTACATTATTATTATTATTTCATATTAATATTATATATATATATATATATATATATATTTAGATTATATTATTAATATTATTATATATATTTTTTATTATTATATTACATATTATATTATATTATTATTATTTCTATATTATTACATATATTATTATTATTACATACATATGACATATATTATTATTATTTATATACATATTATTATTATTACATACATATTATTATTATACATACATACATACATGCATTACATATACATACATATATATATACATGTAAACATATATATATTATTATTATTACATATTATTATTATTATTACATATTATTACATATACATACATCTATTATTATTACATATTGTTATTATTATTATATTATATTATTATATTATTATTATACATATATTATTATACATATATACGGCTATATTATTATTATTATATATTATATATATAAACATACATATTATTATTATTATATATTATTATTATCATATATATATATTACATATATATATATATATTATACATATTAATAATAATATATATATATATATATTATTATTATTATACATACATACATTATTATTATTATAGATATATATATATATATATATATATATATATATATATATATATATATTACATATTATACATCCATTACATATTTTATATATATATTATTATTAAATATTATATATATATTATATATATATTATTGTTATATTACATATTATTATTATTATTATTATTATTATTATATTATTACATATATATTATTATTATATATATATATTATATTATTATTTTATATATATATATATATATATATATTATATATTATTATATATATTATTATTATTATTATTATTATTATTATATACATTACATATTATTATTATTATTATTATTATTATTACATATATTACATATATTATATATTATATTATGAAGAGCATATATATATATATATATATATATTATTATATTATATATATATATTATATTATTATTATATTATATACATATTACATATATATATATATATATATATGAGACGTTAGAGCCATCGCAAGAGATGAGAAAAGGGGGAGATGTTTATGAGAAGGTTATATAAAGAAAAGTTTTTAAGGAACTGAAAGTTGAGGCGACCTTACAGGGAAATCCTATCTAGATCGGCAAGAATAGAATCGGAAAGCTGAAGTCGAGAAACAACTCTAGATGCAAAATAGGGAGCAGATTTGAAATAAGTAGATGAATGGAAAGTTAAGTCATCGGCATAAGAGTAAGCGGAATTAGAAGTGAAGCTGAGAAGATCGTTGATGAAAAGTAAGAATAAAGTAGAAGATCGAATAAAACCTTGAGAAACATCATAATTGACAGAAAATGAGAGAGATGTCGCTCCATCAACAGGTTCCGATAAGGAACGATCTGAAAGAAAACTAAACATGAGAAAGCAAAGAGAAGGAGGAAACCCAAAGGAAAGGAGCTTAAAAAGTAGTGACGCGTGCAATACCCAATCAAAAACTTTCGATATGTCAAGCGCAACCACACAGTCTTCCCGTTATCCCTAAAGGCAGATGACCATAAATCAGTGGAATATGATATTTTGTCACCAGTTGACCTCGAACTTCGGAAGCCATACTGATGATCTGAAAGAAGAAAATAAGATTCCAGATGGTCCAGAAAATAAGAGTTGAGAAAAGTTTCAAAGATTTTAGACAGAATATAGATTAGAGCTATAGGAAGATAGTTAGAAGGTTCAGAGCGCCTACCTCTCTTCGGAATCGTTTGGACAAATGCGTTCTTCATCATTGAGGTAAGTATTAGTATTATGATAAGGGAGTAGAGCTGAACGAGTACATGAGGCGACTCAGAACCACACTCTCTCAAACCAAAGAGCGGAATGGCATCCTTGGAACTAGCCTTTTCAACTTTCATAGATCTCAGGATCCCATACACCTAGCCATGTGTGATCACAGGCAGACACATGGGACACCTGAGAGGAGAAAAAGTAGGAGAAGGGATACCAGAATCGTCTAGGGTGGAATTTGCATGAAAAAAAAGGAGGCCGATGAGATTAGCTTTTTCAGAATGAGTGTTAGCTACGGATTCTTCAGAACTAATTTACAGATGTTGTTAGTGATGTCTTTGGCAAGAGGCCATAAATTTTTGTCAGTGGAAGAACCAAGGTTAGCTCCCTTTCATTTTGTGAAAGTACTCTTATCCTTTCGAATAATATCCCTGCAACGATTCCGAGCTGAACGAAAATTGTCAAGAGTGATAGAAGAACGAGAGTTTTTCAATTCCCGATAGGCATTGTTACTATCCTGAATGGCACGATAACAGGTACCATCGATCCAAGGATTTTGAGGAAAAAATGATCTAGTTGAAGATGGTATGAACGTGCTCATCCTATAGGCGATTACGGCCCTACCTTTTGGGCAGACACCGAAGAAACTTCAGTATCAAAGCAGGATTCATTTCAAGAACAGTTAAAATGGAAGTGACGCAATGACCAAAATTAGCCCGATTAAAGTGCCAGAAATACATTTGGGACATGATAGAGCTGCTTTAGAGAAAGTTACTGATAGGTAGGAAAATTGTGCATTTATAGCCAGAAGGAGTAGTGGTGAAAATTGTGTATTTATAGCCAGAAGGAGTAGTGGTGAAGCATAAGTCGAACGTGTTTAAGAATTGGTTAGGGTGATTTAGGATATGTATAAGTTCCCTAATTAACTATAGCAGATCTGCAAGAATACTGAATAATTTAACCTCCTTTCCACCTGTATCAGTATGAGAGGAGACAGAAGCTCAGTGTAATGTACGTTGAAATATCCTAGATAGAATAGAGGTTCTCAGTATTTTGGTGAGAAGATGTAACAGTCTCGCGAGAGGTTGCAAGATGTTTGCAAAAGACTGGAAAATAACATTTTAATGAGAAGAAAGGATTCGGAGAGAAGGAATAGCTTTACAACCTGTTGAGAGGAATTATAGGAAAAGGTTTGGGAAAACAGTTCAGCTTTATTATAAGTTAGGACATAAGTATTACCAACAGAGATACAAGAGAGGGAAGAGAGGGAAGAGAGGGAAGAGAGGAAAGAGAGGGAGAAAAATAGTTGGAATTGACATTTTAAAATTGCAATTTTCTAAGGAAAAAATAGTTTTTAGGGTAACGAAGAGCTGATTTTTTGTCATTTCGGGATGAAATGTATAAAAGCCAGAGTTTCTGAATTTGATGACAATGATAATTTCTAATGAACGAAGTTTAATAAGTTTTAGTGCTTCCATATTGATATATATATATATATATATATATATATATATATATATATATATATATATATATATATATATATATATATATATATATATATATATATATATATATACATATATATATATATATATATATATATATATATATATATATATATATATATATATATATATATATATATATATATATATATATATATATATATATATATATATATATATATATATATATATATATATATATATATATAAATATATATATATATATATATATATATATATATATATATATATATAAAACCAAATATGTTTTTGAGTAAAGTAAAAAGAAGTTTTTGTCCAAAATTAAATTGTATTTTCTTAAGTGCTTAATATAAATATTTTGGCTCAGAAACTTCTAAAAACATTAATATATATATGATATAAATATTATATAATAATAAAAACTTAAAATATTGATTAAAATAAACAAATAAAAAACAAGGCTAAAATTGTTTTAAAACATTTTTTAAATATATTATTTATCTTTAATTATATATATATATATATATATATATATATATATATATATATATATATATATATATATAATTATTATTATTATTATTATTATTATTCTTATATTAAATTTATTATGAAATTTTTTTTATGTTATATTATATTATATAT
>JABUQX010006707.1:0-10000 GCA_015478945.1 Trachelipus rathkii
GCTGCCCTATGCCCATACATTTACGCTAATAAATTAAAAATAATAATTTTTCATTCCATAATTTTCGTAGATGGCATCTCATGTCTCAGAGAGGAAAGCGAGAATTGTCGTACACCAAAACCTATTTATTATTAATTTCCCTAATTTTTTTGCGCGAAAACTTGAAGGTCATTTTTATAGGTAATCCTTGTTGCCGTGATTCCTAATATGACCCGTTTCTCCTAGATTGGCCTCTTAGTTTTTGGAGAGATGGCCAGGGTGGATCGCCAAAACAACAATTTATGTTAGGTTGTAACGTATTTCACACAAAACAAGAAAGATATATATCAAATTGTTAATGAGTAAGTACATAAAATGCTAATAGGTCAAAAACATTCAATTCATTACAATGAAATCACAATTAATGCATACAAATCGCTGTCTATATGATTGTTTTCTGTGTGCAGAATGTGGACAATCATCTGCCATCATGTATCCCATCTTCCAGTATCTTTCTTCCATCGCCTTTGATATCTGATGGAACCTCTTGTTCTCTCACCAACATCCTTAGATTATCCGGATCTAAGTGACTATGCGTAGAAAGTGAACTTTTTATGTTTATATAGTTATTCGCTTGAAGTCTGAAAGTTATTTCTGTACGAGTTCCCATGTTGGCAGAGTGCCGTCTAAAGTTCTTGAAATACATCAAAATCCTTTTCCAGGCAGATGCTCAATATACGTCATGGGAATTATGAAATTATGTTATCCTTGATGATTTTGCATCGCTAAAGATTCCAGCATTAAGTTTCTCCATACCAACCCCCTGGAAAAATCTGTAAATATATTTGAAACATCCACCATCTTTGTCTAGGGCCCCAACAAATTGCTTCATCAGTCCTAGTTTGAAGTGGAGTGGTGGGAAAATATTTTTTCCCCTGTCAACCAGTGGTTCGTTAATGATATTTGATGCACCTCATATTTTCACTAGCAGGCCATACAACTTTTCCCAGTGTTAGTCCTACTATCCCACAAGCATATGAAACAAGGGTACTTAGTATATCCGCTTTGCGGCCCAAGTAAGATGTTGACCATCTTCAATTTCATGGCATCTGCTTCGCAAGATCATCTTGCTTCATATTCCTATTGGAATCGATGCATAACTATTTCCATTGTACAATAAAACACACCAAACTATCCATAAACAATCGTCAATCTTCTGGTCGGTATTGCAACCCATTTGGAGGGGAGCCAGGATGTTCCTACAGTAATAGGTCTTCTTCTTCTCAATGAAATATGAAAGAGTACCTATTACATCTCTCGGCCCATTTCTTTTTTCATTAGTCTAGATGTTAAAAGCTCAGAATCTTGCTTTTAGAGACTTACCTCTCGTACTAAATCATTGATCTCTTCCTGTGAGAGCGTTGCTGTGTAGAAGTACTTCTTCATATTCACTACCACACTATCTGCACGTGTTAACACCAAATCCTGGATATCTTCATCATCAGACAATGCTAGGTCGGGGAGTGTAGTGAACACTGGATGGGGGACATCGTCGGAGTGTGGTACAGGTCGCCTTGCTGGTTCCAAATGCGGATACTCAAATTTACGTTTTTTGTAACGATTGATACCTTTCTCATTAACCAAACAAAAATAACCGTCGGTGATTTTCTTCGTCCATTTTTCCACCGACGTAGATTTTTCGACACACGTTTACAGACTATGGGGAGCTCAAGACTTATCTTGGTCTCTGAGTCTCATTCCAAAGTATGCCAGGATTCTTTCACAAAAAGTTAGTACTTTCTTTGGTTCTCCTGGCAATATTCATCACAGATGTAGCAGAATACATTGGGGTTATTCAAACAGGCTCTTCGTGAAGTACTTCATAGTGTTCTGAAAATAGTAAAAAATAAAAAAGGTGTAAGCCTTTAAAAGAAATAAAAACGATATTACTGTAAAAATATGTTTTAAAAAAGATATTTGTATAAGAGTAAATTGAACACCCTGTATCTCAAGAACTAAGAGCCAATCTTGGAAAACTAATGTCATTTGAAGTCAGCACACCCGATAAAATATTCTTGGCAGCAAAAAAAAATTTTTTTTTTTTTGTTAGCCAGTGATTATTATTATTATTATTATTTTT
The DNA here is from genome assembly GCA_015478945.1 of Trachelipus rathkii. NCBI lineage: Eukaryota > Metazoa > Arthropoda > Malacostraca > Isopoda > Trachelipodidae > Trachelipus > Trachelipus rathkii. The sequence continues at coordinate 2,120 of JABUQX010006707.1, forward strand.
AATCAAACTTCATTTTATTTTTTATTTACTTTCCTGCATTAAAATGTTCGTTGATTTCAAAAATGTATGTAGTTTTCATGTAGCTATTGTAGTTTTTAAGTTACAGATTTCACCTAATCTGGAGGGTGACCCAACTTTTGTTTATACATTTTTTTATCCATCCACAAGGTATACCATAAGCTAGTTTCGGTATGAATTTTGTTGATATCAAGATTATAAAACTCTGAAAAGCATTTTACTTTCTTACGCAAACTGCCTACGGTAGCACTTAACATAAGAAACGGATGCAAATGAAAATATGAAATGCTGGTACGCTGTTTTCTGAAAATTTGGTCTCTAAAGAGGATGAAAGTGAGTCAAGATAAGGCACAAGTACAGAACGCTTCCAATATTCAGCAAAGTTTCAGCGGGATGATTTGGTTTATGTTGTTGGGATTGTACCTTTCTAGGTGGTGCAAGTCTCAAGAATCAAAAAGGCTACAATAACAGTGACAGATCAATCAATTGGCCGATCAAAGGTTTTTGTCTTGACAACTTTCAAAATTCTTTGGACATAATTAGAGCACTGCATAAATTCAATATTTTTTGTTCGAATAATGTTAGCCACTGGTTATAGTGAAATTGGGTCTTCTTGTTTGATTGTTGCCTTCTAACCCTTCAACAATATTTATCATATTTGCATGGAAAATAGCGATACTATGATATTTTTGAATCCAACGGGTTTCACAAATAGGAATGTATTTTTCTTCTTAGGGTGTAGTCTCTGAAAAAAGTTTTTTTATTGTGGCAATAGTATTGCAAATTTCAGGAATAATGTTTAGGAAATTAAGCCGATGGCTCACACAGTGAAAATATAATCTTTTTTTTTGAAATTTTCCCTCAGTTTTGAACTCCATGTTCTTTCTCCATTGCTGCGCAGCCGTCGTACCTCTGACCAACGAATTCAAACCTTCTATTCTAAAAATAAATCAACCGTTTTGGCAATGGTTTTACCACCCATCCCTTCCAGAACTTTAAATTATTATAATTATTAAATAAGTTATTTTTTCAAAATCGAGAAACCATAAACGTATAGATGACTGTTCATTGCCTCGGACAAATTCGCAGTTTCATCGGCCAATATAGAGTAGACCACACCAAATTTTTATGCATCCGCGACAATCATGTTGTTTTATTATGGACAAATTTATTTCATTTTGAATCATCGGCATTAATCCAGCCGGTATCTCTTCGTTCTTCAATTCATCACCTCACTTTCTGTTCGAAGTTTCAATCAGGTCTTCAAAAACCACATAAGGCCTCACCTGTTTAAGGTGTTCCACAGAAAATTATGGTCTTCAAAATTGTTGTAATATTCCTTTTAATTTCTGCAATTGTTGATGTAGCCGAATATCAACGAGTACGCCTTTCTGTGATTGATTTAACAGCCTTCACAGCCGCCATTACGCTATCACCGATATACTGAGAATGGCCGTCAGAAGAAGCTAACTGTAGCACACAGCTGTTGACTTCAAGCCAATAAAACGAAAACGAAAACAAAAACATATGCTTAAAACTCTTTAGAAAATGCAGTTTATAATACCTTTACTACAGGCTACTACTTCATTATCTATCGATTGATGTACCTTTTCAGCTTTTCTTCTACAATAACAACCAAAAACGTCGTCTGGCAAAACATATAAGGTTCGTTTATTCTCCACCAGGAGTAGGACATGTACTCTTCCGTGCATACGCCCATAGGCAGCAGGCTCAGCATGTTATCGAATTTGCATCAATGGGTTTATTTCTTGAAAACTTTTTAAAAACAAGCGAGCTTTACTTGTTATTGGCAGGTTTGATCTCTCCTATAAATTGTACTTCAAAGTTTACATTGAAATTGGCAATACGTTGGCAAGAATCATACAGAAAGATCAATCATCATCAACACACATATATGTTATTATACAGTATATATAGTATATAGGTTAGCAGCGCAAAATAATATATATGCGATATATATATATAAGCGTTATAGCAGTATATATATATGTTATACATATATATATGTTAAGCGTATATATATGTATAAAGCGTATGTAGTTGGTTGTTATTGTTAGATAGTATATATATGTATATATTGTTGTTATATATATATGTTACAAGTTGATGCCAAGGTGATATATATATATATATATATATATATGTGTGTGTGACTGCTAAATATGTTAATTTCTTCCGATCATGCCTTCTTGTTCATTTTTCTAACCCTTCGTGTTACAAGCACTTATAGCTATCTCTCTATATTTTCCTGTGTTGTTCTGGCATTTAGAATGCAAGCCACACAACCATTTAATTGGTATAATCATGGTTATTTGCAGGTAACACACACTGATCAAAAACCTTTTCCTTAAATATGGTGGATATTTATCAACTTATATTTATACACATTTATACTCATAATGTTTAATCAATTTTCAATATTTCGATTTCATTTTTCTGTTTATCATTTGAAGATGTAAGTAATATGAGGTAAATATTCTCATCAACTATTTCGAAAATGTTTCTGATCATTATTTATTGTGAACCTATGTGCATATTGAACACTACTTTGATTTTGTCCAAGATGATTTTTAGTCAACAAGTCTGCTATCTCTTTTTAGATCCACTAACCTTTTGTAATTCCTCAAAACCTAATATGAGCAATACCTTATCAACAGAAAATAAATATTAATTATATGGTGAAAAATTGTTTTAACGTTTTTAGATGTATTTTATAGCGCTGATTTCAAAAATGGCTTCCATTTTCATCCATCACTTACACAAAAAGCATATACATATAGCATATATGAAAGAGATGAGTATATACATATATATATTATATATATATAGCATATATAAGTATATATATATATATATATGTTATGGGGCCATGGCTATATAAATATGTATATATAAGATATATAATATATATTACTTAAACATATTTGAGAAACCTGGTTGATGTAATAGTTATAAACGTTATTATTGGTTGGGTATATATATATATATATATATATATCGTTATATAGGATATATATATATATTATATATATATATATATATATATATATATATATATATAGAGAGAAAGAAAAAGCAAAGAAAAGATAGTCTCACATCAAACCAGAAAACACACCGTTCAAATTTCTTCCAAAGCTCCTTCGTCAGGTATTTGCTTGGCCATCGTTTGGTTTTCTATTCATTGTCAAGAAATATTTGATGTTAACAGTGTATGTGAATAAATCGTTTAATGGTCATTTAAGTATTTGTTCAGTGCGTCTCGATCTCAACATCTTAGTTGTAATTTATTGTGAAACAGAGCTAAGAAACAGATGTTACGAACGTGTTGCTTTTGCCTTTGAGAGAGATTTTTATGGTAGTTGTTTTCTTATATGATGAGCAGCAAAGCAAGGTTATATATATATAAGGTTATATATAGTATAAAGAAGATAGTTATTAAGCAAAGAGTTACATATGGTTATATATGTATAAGGTTACAACAGTGGCGGCTCTGGGCATGAATAAAATGGTAAATGTTTCTTTGTATATATATAAATTATAAGGTAGGCCTAACAGTAGGCTATATATAGTTGAATGCTATATTGTTATATATATACATATACATATATTGGAGTATATATATATATATATACAAGATGGTATATAAATATATATATATATAAAGAGGCAAGAAGTACATAGTTGGTTATATATACTGGGTTATGGTGGCAGCGCTGCTGGTTATGCTGCTGGGCTGGCTGGCTGGTTGCTGCTATATTATTGCTGATAAAAATATATGTATAAATATAGTTATATATATATATATATAGTATATAGTATATATATATATAAATATATATATATATATAATATAGTATATATATATATATATATATATATAGGTTAGATCTACTAATTAAATAAAAAAAATATTATTTGTAATTTAAAACGCATTTAAAATAGTTTACCTTTAAAATTATTTATTTGTATAAATAGTTTGCCCTTCTGTTCTTTATTTGGGCAAATTTTTCACCTTGTGTTGAATTGCGAATTCCCCAAAGTCTTTACAATGCAAGTGCGTTTAATCTATCTTGTGATGTTGTGTTTCTAAGAAGGGTTTTAATGCGCTTTAAAGTACTGAAACTACGTTCAGAATCGGCAGTCGACACGGGCGTCACTAAAACGATTTCTATTAATTTTGTGGCCTCTGAAAAAGCATCGCATAAGCCATTATCGTCCAAAAATTTATACAAGCCATTAACATTTGTGATGGAACTAAAGGTTTCATTATCATACATAACAGCTAACTCGGAAATTAGTCTCTTTTTTAGGATAATTATGTGCAATAGTTTGAATGTGATCAGATGGAAAACACTGCTTATGAGAATTAAATTACTTCGGGTCGACAACAATATATGAGCGAAACAACTCAAAATTTTTAAATCTTTCATTTATTTCTGTAATTATTTGGTTACAAGCCTTTGTCGCATCCGTTTTTAGGGTATCAGTAACTACACTGCATTTTTTAAGTCTTTTTAATGGAACTTCTAAAACTTCACTATCATTCCCTGAAATAAGAAATTTTGCTATATTGTGCCGTATTGTAGTAATTGAAGATTCAAAATGTTTCAAAGCATCTTCAACTGTAATATTATTTGATTTATTGGACTGTTATAAAATATCTGTATGTTTCAACGTTTCATAAAAAAAAGACAGAAAGAAATTAAACTCGTAGTCTTCCAATAATCTTTCAAAGCCTACTGATTCACGAATGCTTTTATCGTCCCAACAGTCTTCATTCTGAATCCTTTTAAAACATTCCAACAGTTGTTTCTGGTTTTCTTTTATGCAATTTACGATTTTAGAAACTGAAGACTATATTGACAAATCTTTTGAATGTGAACATTACAAACTTTTTAGCCATGCCACAAGTTTGGTGAATTCTTCGTGAAAACGCAATCAAACCACCAGATTACAAAGGCAAAATATTTTTATCCTTTATTTGATGAGCAAACCTTTTATTAAATTTAATTTGTGTGTGTAACAATGAACATAATGGGCGTAGGGGTAGTACTTCATCTGCACTTGTACACCGTTGTGGGACCCGTTCATAACAGCTGCGCTATAGGCTTCAGCAATTAACTTGTTGGTTAAGTTATTTTAATTCTTCTTCTTCAGAACACTTGTTAGTCCGGTAGTTTCTATTATGAATATTAACAAAAACTGTACCCGACGGTTGGTAATAATAGCGCAAAATAATCGCAAACTGTGAAAGGCAAGTGATATCGGTCGCTTCATCTGCTTATAATACAAAACTGACATCATTAATTTCTGATTTTATTTCGTCGATATAAACATGATACATACAGTCTAAAAGGTCATTTTTAAGTTTTTGAGGTATTTTTTGCCAAATTAGAATTTGTCAAGTGATCTTCTAGGACACTATCAAACTTAGATATGCAATAAAGTCTAACAATACTCCCCGGTTATTAGATTGTGATGTTTCATAGTGTAATTGTGAATTCCGCAAAATTTATACAATCTATATATATATATATATAAATTATATCTATTTTTGTCTACTATCTCCATTATGCTTTAAAATACCGGATTCGATGGCCACTCATCACTGATGATGTGCATTACTTCCCTGCTGGGTCAGCCTCGAGCCAATTATTCAAGTGATCTGGCCATGCTTTGCACTCTGAGAGATGTTTTAAATCATTGCAACCTGTTCGATCCCATACATTTTCACCTCCAAATAGCAGACAGTAGAAGCAAAATAAAGCATTTTTAGTAAGCCATTTTTCTCAAAACCAAGATTTACAAAAAATGTTCTATTCTTCTTTCCATCTTTCTGATTAATGTGAACATCTCTAGGCTGATACGGTCCAAGTCTTTTACTTCTAATTTTCTTCATGTTTTAAGGTGGAAAATGCTTTTTATTAAAAATATCTACTTTATTGATTTTTTTGAACATTAAACATTTATTTCAGTCCCTCATGACTCTCCAGAAAAATAAAATCGGGAATCATCCGTTCCTTAAAAAAAAAAAAAAAAAAATCATTACGCACCTTAAACGACTATTTAGGCTTAGCTCCCTGTGAAGAAATTTTTCAAATCCGACCTCGCTTTGCGTAGTTACTTTAGGTATCTTACTTCATAACTACTTTTTTAATTGATAATCAATAACACAAAAATATCATATACAGCCAGCTTGATAGGATTTGGGGATAATAACACTGTAATTAAACGACAATGAATTACAAAAAATAGGCTTTTCACTCCTTTTTCATTACCAACGAAAATACCTTTTTAACAGGCATTTCAACACTAAATATCAGTAATCAGTTATCAGTATAAACATTTTCGCAGACTAATATAAATTCAACATGCAGACTTGCAGACACCCAGATAAAACGAAACATATAATTCTGAGAAAGATTAGCCAGCGTATGGTCTCCAGACTTACCACATTTAACAAAATGTACGCACAATACGTTTTGCATAAGTTTGGGCCATAGCATAGCAGCAGAGCAGGCAGCAAAGAGCATGGGAGAGCAGATGCACAGGGCTAGCATGGCGCTATGCTGTTGCTGGGCATAAGCGGCATATAAGCAGCAGCTATATATGGTATGTTAGATAGTTATATATATATATATATAAGTTAAGAGAGGATGGATTCAGTTATATAAAGAAGTAAGGTAGTAGTATATATATATATATAAAATATATATATATATTTAGTTGTTAGTATATATATATATATATATATATATATATATATATATAAAAACAAATCATATGTTGTTTTAAAAGAGTAATAATGCAATTCCAAGTGGGCCCGTTCACCCTGGCCCTAGCTTTCAATAAACTGAATGAATGAGAGTCTACGTCACAAAAGACGTGCATGCGTACATTTGTTGTATACGCTTATTTATATATTCTCAGGGCCCAGGCCCAGTCGGAAGCTGTAATCGAAAGTGTGCTGAGGCCTCTGAATATGCAACAATATATTTTGTTAGAAGAATCGAAATTAAAAATGAAAATTACTCAAATAATTTATTTTTAATTAAGAAATTTATTTGTTTTTAAAGAATTACTGGTGGGGCCGGACCCCACTGGCCCTGACGAGTCGCCCTGTATATATATACATATATGAGCAGTTGGTTATGTTGTTGCTGGGAAAGGTTACAGAAAGATATGTTGTTGCTACAGGTTGTTGGTTGTTGATATAAGGAGTTATATATATAATATATATATATATATATAATCTTTAAATGTGTATATATATTTCATTGCGAGTGTAATAAATGTTTTTTTTATGATGGTTTCACGTGGCTGTATCAACAATCTTAACTTGTTCTGTTGTATCTGTGGAAGTTATACAGTAAAAAATTACAGAAAAATAACAGACTTTGTTACAAATGTATTCAATGAATATTTTGGTTAGATTGGGAGACCAAGACAAGAGATAAGTGCCTCACACATGTTACGTGTGTGTGTTGAAGAACTGAGTTTGTGATCACAAGGTAAAAAGCAATCTTTTCGTTTTGGAGTGCCCATGATTTGGAGTGGAGCCTCAATCACAGCGACAGCTAATTTTGTTCCTGTCATTTGCGGCTTTAGCTTAGTACCTGTTTTTTCTTCTCCAATCTTTGTTGATGTGTTTGATGATCAGGAAATAGAGAGTAAATCTTGTGATTATAATAGTGACCAAGATGATATTTATAATCCCGGCTGTCAAGAATCGCAGCTTTTCACCCAATCCGAATTGAGTGATTTGGTGAGAGACGTGAGGCTCTCTAAATATTGAGCAGAACTTTAAGGCTCACAGTTGAAGGAAAAACATCTGCTAGCCAA
>JABUQX010006707.1:27500-32500 GCA_015478945.1 Trachelipus rathkii
TTGTCTGGATATTGTTTTCCATAATATAATACATAAGGCGTCTTTTGAAGGTATAGATTTGCAATGTGAAGTTTTTATTCAAAGAGGCACCTTACTCCAAAACTTAATAAGATTTTATATAAAATAAGATTTTTTCACCCTCACTCTGGAGAAAAGATGGCTTAAGCAGTGTTGTCTTGTAAAATATTCATGTGGCCATTCAAGATCATTTTGTAAATTGCATTATAAACGTGTTTGTCTATTTTGGACATCAGACTTAAATTCCCCAAGTCTCAGCATATACAGCTGTTTTATTTTCAAAATTCTGAGCACCGCAAACACATCCCTCACATTACCACCAATTGAGTATCCCAAATTCCTCACCAGGTTATTAAAGGCAACTTGAAGAATTCTGAGACAATTAGTATTTGAGCCTCCCCAAGCAAGTATATGCAAATTAATATGAGGATATGCAAAGGAAAAATACAACATTGGAAGAGTCTTTAAAGGTAGAACTCCTCTACGTAAAGAGTAAATCACACCTCCAGCTCCGGCCAATTTAGAGGCAACAAAGGAGATATACCTCTCAAAGCGCAAATTGATCTGCAATATTAGACCAATATAGTTAAAATTTCTGGCTTTTTCTATGGCTATACTGGCCATTTTAAGATCAAAAGGTAAGTGTGGTCTAGGTGTAGTAATCATGCATTTAGATTTTAATGGTTTAATAACAAGTTTATTAGCATTGCTCCAAGTCTCAATAGATCTCAATTCACCCTTTGCATTGCTAAGGGCAACTGCAAAGTCATCTTTCAGTAGAGCAAACAACCAAATCGTCTGCATATACAAAAGCAAAGTAGATCGTCGTACCGTCTTAAATTATAACACAGAGGATCCAGACACGATCCTTGTGGAACACCGACCGACACAGGTAGAGGAAGTGAGGAGTGGCCAACGAAATCCTTATTATAATAATAATTAATAATAATAATAATATAATATAATAATAATAATAATAATAATAATAATAATAATAAAATAATAATAATAATAATAATAATAATAATAATAATAATAATAATAATAATAATAATAATAATAATAATAATAATAATAATAATAATAATAATAATAATATATAATAATAATAATAATATAATAATAATATAATAATAATAAATATAATAATAATAATATAATAATAATAATAATAATAATATAATAATAATAATAATAATAAATAATAATAATAATAATAATAATAATAATAATAATTAATATGATAATCAAAAATAAAAATATATTAATAATCATGAATAATAATTAATAATATATCATTATCAATAATAATAATAATTGTAAGTAGTAATAATAAAAAAATAATAATAAAAATATATAATTGCAAATAATATAATAATAATAATAAAATTAATTAAAATAATGAAATAAATAAATAATAAAAATAATAATAGTATAATAATAATAATATAATAATAATAATAATAAATAATAATATAAATAATAATAATACTACATACACATTAATCAGTGGCGTCAATAATAATAATAATATAATACTAATAATAAATAATAATTAATATAATATAATAATAATATAATAATAAAATATAATAATAAATAATTAATATAATATATAATAATAATAATAATAACATGAATAGTGGCATCAATAATAATAATAATAAGTAATAATAATAATAATAATAATAATAATAATAAATAAATAATAAAATAATAATAATTAATAATAAATAAATAATGAATAATAATAATAATAAAATAATGATAATAATGATAAAATAATAATAATATAATAATATTATAATAATAATAATAATAATAAAATAATAATAATATAAGTAATAATATAATAATAATAATAATAATAATAACACTTCAAGAGATTGATTACATTTTAGAAAACCACATTATATATTTATTCATTAAGTTGCTCATGATTGAATAAACCTTAGAACAGAAACAGACAACAGGTGCCTCAAACGAAGGTAATTGTATCATGAAGCAGCACGATGCAATAATTATGGACACGTGAATTTAAACTTGGTTGAAAACGAGGAAATATTTGGTCACTTTATTAGAAGGTGAGATAAAGTCATTTATGGTATTGTTGTATAGGAAACAAAGAGTTATACATTGGATGCCACTGTAAAGTACTTTTATGAACTCGTTTGAAGGATTTTGTGGTATCGCATTATGTGCAGAGTATAATCTTAAATATATGTGGTAGTTTATGGTAATTTAATGAACTTATTTGAAAAATTTTATAGTATTTGCTGTATGGGCGGCGTCGAGTCTTAAATACTGTATTGATCTTTGAAGAACTAGTTTGAAGACCACTATGGTATTGAATCATGGGTATCATAGGGTTTTATATTGGATACCAGTGTAAGATACATTGAAGAACAAATTTGATGGCTTTTATGTTATTGAAGTATGGGTAGAATACAGTCTTAGATTGGATTCCACTCTATGGTACTTTGTAAGACTGGTTTGAAAAATAAGTAATATATTTGATTTGTGGTGGAATGAGCATCTATGTTTAGACGGAATCCAAATAAATTTATTGAAGAAGATGAATGAGAAAAGAGCCAAAGAGGGAGAAAAACAAGAAGAAAAAGAAAGGAAAAAAACAGCAATAATAATGGATAAAGTTTTTACCCTTGAGCGGTGGCACTAGATTACAGAGAAGAACAAGAAACAGACCAAGAATTGCAGGAAGAAAAAGAAGAAGAACAACAACAACAACAACTTTATGGTAACGAGATGAGCTCCCGCCAAGGCGATATCACCAGGTTTTCACCCTGTACTTCCCAAGATTTTAAATTATTTAAACATTGCAATAACCGCAATCAATAAGTTGGTAGGAAAAGAACAATTACGGGAAGATAATGAAAACTTGCCTACTCTGGAGTCGAACCACAGCATGTTCCGACTGAGAACAGCGTACTCGATGCTCTACCGTTGAGCCATCCTCAAACCCATTGCGATGTTTAAATAATTTAAAATCTTAAGAACGAGGGAAGAATAGCGTGAAAACCTGGTGATATCGACTTGACGGAAGCTCGTTCGCTTAAAGTTGTTCTTGAATCAAACTTTTTTGGGTTTGAGGATGGATCAAGCGTAAAGTGTCGAATACGTTGTTCTCAGTCACAACATGCGGTGGTTCGATCCCAGATGAGGTAAGTGTTTTCCATATCTTCCCGTAATTGTTCTTTCTTTACTAATTCATTAATTGCGGTTATTGCAATGTTTGAATTTATATATATAATATATATACTATATATATATATATATATTATATATATATATATATATATATAATATATATATATATATATATATACAGAGAAAATGTTTGCTCGCGGCAGGACTCTAACCATCAACAACAGCGTCGCCGATAGACAATGTACAAGACGCTCTACCAGTATATATATATATATATATATAGATATATATCTCATATATATAGATATATATATATTATATATATAATAATATATATATATTATATTATATATATATATAATTATATATATATATATTTATAAAACACAATTTCCTGCTAATGTCTGAAAGTAGTGTGTGGGTGATAAATATTCACAAATATCCAAACTTTTACTAAAATAATATTGTGTAGAAGGGCTGCTTTTCCGCCCTTTGGTACAGTGGAAGAGAATTTGGGAAAATTTCTTCATATGACTAAAAAGCGGAATACTTTGAGAAACGTAGCTTCTTCTTATACAAAAGATTATTTCAAATTTCTTCTTTTTACTTTAGTTTTGTATTAAATTATAAATAATAATTCAAAATTGTCAAAAGAAATGATTTTAAAATATTTCGAACTTTTGAATCATCTCCGTTACCACTGAAATTCATTGTTTAGTATCATATAGTAGCAATTATATTAAAAAAAAAATTTAAAAAAATCAAAACTGACGGAGTGTAAAACAGTTTTAATACACCTATCGTGGATATATATATAAATAATATATATATATATATATATATATAATATATATATATATTATATATATATAATATATATATATATATATATTTTATTTATATATATATATATATATAATATTTGATGCAGAGTGCATTGATTTGAAAATAATATATATATATTTGATATAATATATATATATATTATATATATATATATATATATTATATATATATATATATATATATATATATATATATATATATATATATATATATATTTTTGATGAGAGTGGCATATTGTAATATCAAAATGAAATTGTTATTATATTGATCGCTTCTTTCAATATAATATATTATATATATATATATATATATATATATATTATATATATATAATATATATATATATATATATAGTATATATATATATATATATATATATAGTATATATATATATATATATATAATATATTTATATATATATATATATATATATATATATATATATATTATATATTATATATATATATAGATATATATATATATATATATATATATATATATGATATATATACCGTATATATATATATATATATATATATATATTATATATAATATATATATATATCTATATATATATATATATATATATATATATATATAATATATATATATATATATGATATATTAATATATATATATATATATATATTATATACTGTATATAATGGTGAAAAAAGGTTAAAATAGAGATTGTGTTTTTGTAACAAATTAATTACTTTCATCAATAAACAATTAAGAAAACTTTTAAAACTTCAAGAATAAAAATGAAGTAACGATTTTTTTTTTAAAATATACTAAAAGTATCGATTTATATCGATAGAATCAATCAAAATACCAAAAAAATTATCAGTGTCCTTACAGCGGTTGTGTGAAGATGGTGTCGGAGACTCGCTCTACAATTTTTAGATTTTTGGTGAAGTGGTGGTTTGTTGGTGTTATCTAATTATTACACGACTTATTTTTTTCTT
>JABUQX010006708.1:0-2500 GCA_015478945.1 Trachelipus rathkii
GAGATTAAAATACACCGGAAAACAGAAAAGTAGTAGAAGAATATGAGCAAGTCGAAAGAAAGCCCAGCCTTTACCGCCCCCTCTGTACCATTAATCAGAACTCGTCCTCAGACAGAAAATGCCTCACCCTAGAGCTTCATGGGACAGCGACGGACCCTCACCCCCACTATGTCATCTTGTCAATATAGGGTTCATTTCTTGGGCCCAGTGTGGCTACAACTATACCGCCCCTCACAACCCGCCATTAACTCCTGTTATGCACCTTTCTCCTCTGCAAAACTCATATTTCTCTCCTCCAGGCATTCTTACTGACTCATTCCAGTTTTTCCTTCGGTCTCCCAAGGCGGTCGATTCCATCACACTCAACCCTAACCCATCCGTTTAACCAACAGATTATCTCATCCATTTCACATGACCAAACCATCTCAACGTAGTTTTTCATTTATTCTCTAATTTACCCCTTTCTTCACACCACAACAACTCTCTAATTCCTCATTTTATATTCTTCTCACACCTAACACTCCCAAGAGATTGAGCCCAGCTGAACACATTGCGCTTTTAAATTCTATACTCTTATTCCACACATAGTATCACTACTCACATTTGTGTTAATGTGTAGTATCACTACTACACATTAACACATAACAACATGCCTTCATGTAAAGAACCCTAGGCGCACTAAAAAAGACTTAGTTCTTTTACTCCATTAACCGATTTAATTGGCCACCAGCCACCTTCCTTGCCATTCATAAATTTCTACTACAACTTTTCATCATCCATTCCCTTTTTATCCAACATATATTCTAAATATATTTAAACTCAGACACTTTTCCAGCTGCTCACCATCTAAACATAACTTCAAGCCGAGGACTGTTCTCCACTCAATACCATAAAGCTTACTCTTACCTACGTTTACTTTCAAACCCCTCCTTTTAACACACCCGCAAATCTCTCTCTACAAACCTCTCAAACTCTCTTCAGATTCGCCCCACAAAACCAAATCATCCCGCATCTAATAGGTAGGGCACCCTCCATTCTCTTTCATTCTCCATCATTCTACAAATTACCCCTGCGCACCCCCACCTCTAATTCTTTCATAACCTATCCATATACAAATTGAATAACGCAAAGGAGACATAGCACATCCCTGCCTCACTCCGCTACTATTTAACCAATCACTTTCGAATCTAATTTATTCTTACAAACGCTTCACCTATCTATACATAATTTTGAATCCATTCAGAAGATAACCACCGCAGCACCATATATGACTAACACCTGTCATAGAGCTTTCTATTAATCCTATCATACGCCTGTTGTAAATCCATAAAAGCTAAATACAATTTATTTTCTTCTCCTCCCTCATTTTCTCAATTATTTGTTTCATTGTAAGGATTTTATCCACATCCTCTACCACTCCTAAAACGCACCTTGTTCTTCACTAATCAGTCCTTCAAATATTACCAATATTTCCAACCAAAATATCAGCATATATATTCCCCTACACACTTAATAAACCTAATTCTCCCTATAATACCTTTCAGTTAACCTTATCCCCCTTACCCTTATTATAAGGGTTTTATTATTGCTCTCCTCCAAATCCCTTTTGAACATATACCCTCCATAAAGACTTTGTTACACAACTTCCAAATCTAATCAATCACCATCTCGCCTATATATATATATTATATATATATATATATTATATATATATATATATATATATTATATATATATATATATATATATATATATATATATTATATATATATATATATATGTATGGTTAATTGTAACCATCGTAAGTTAATTGTATCATCAGCGTCAAGATTAAAGTGCTCCGCGAAGGAGACGATTTTAATCAATTTTTGGAATATTTTATTTTTACAAAATTTAATTAATTTAAGATTAATTCTATTTGAAAATATGTAATACGGCATGGGAAATATTTTTTTTTTTAAGGCGAAATTATTTCATGAGAAAAAGAGTCATAAGGTGTCTTTGCTCATTAATCATCTTGGAACACTACAGGAGTGTATAATATAAGATAAATTAATTCCACGGCGGTTCGATCTGCCATTCAAAATTTATCGTCTGAAGACTCCTGTCTGTTGGTCGAATCTCTCATTCCAATTTATCATTTGAAGCCTCTGTGTCTGTTGGTCGATTTTTCATTCGGAATTCATCGTCTGAAGACTTCGTGTATTGAGAACATTAGACGTGACCTGTAGTCACTTGAGAAGAACTATATTGGACGTGGCCTGAAGTCACTTGGGAAGAACTATATTGGAAATGACTTGAAGTCACTTGAGAATATTGGAACCGTGGCTGAAGTCACTTGAGAAACAGTGATTGTGAATATTGGACGGTGACCTGAAGTCACAAGATAAGAGCTGTGTTCTGTCCATTGAATTCTAACTTTTCGATACAGATGATATTTGGTGAATTGGAAGAAGATGCATTTGAAGGGATTAATTCGAATTGTTAAGAGAATTTATTA
>JABUQX010006708.1:22500-37500 GCA_015478945.1 Trachelipus rathkii
AATTTTCTCTCTTCTCAAAATGAAAATTAGTTGTAACAAATTTTATTTTTTTGCGAAAAATTCAGACAATCTGCTTTGTAGTGTTTTTATTTAATTTAGATCTTTACAAAAGTCTGGACTAGTATTTTAAAGGGATATTTATTCATTATTTGTATACTAATTGCATATTTATAACTTATTGAGAAATAGATAACAGTGTCAGCGTATAACTCCAAGCTGTTAAATGAGTTGTAATATATTTGGTGCTTTTATGTGAGAATTTTCCATTATATGTTATGCAAGGAAGAGTTTTAGGATAGTACCTTTGGCATATTTTTATTGATGAACTGAGTTTTTGTATTATTGTAAAAAGAATGCCCGATAACGTGCAATAAGCGTGGCATGTTTCAGTTGGATTATGAATACCCCCAACAATCAGAATCACTTCCACCTAAAGAGAAAGCAGGTGTTCAAAGTAACTAACTGAGCAGGAAGACAGAACGTTCATGAGGTAAAGTGTAGAAAAATCCAAAACTTACCAGTGATGATCTTCAACGGAAACTACCTGCAGCTGGAATTAACACTTACACAGGTGACATAAGAAGAAAGTTCTGAAAGCAGATTGAAAATCCTTCTTTAAGAAGAGATTCGGTTTAATTAATGGCGCGATCATTGATTGTACTTTAGAGCCTACTTAAACTATCCCGTCTAATAAACCAGTTTAAAAAGATTTTAAAAGCATTTTGTTATTTTTACATGAAGACGATTTTGTCCTTTAAGTTTACGTATAGTGTGTACAATATATGGGTATACATGAGTGAGAAACGAAAACGTTATTGTAATTTAGAATCATATTTTAAAAAAGTCTGAAGTGTAAACCGATCCGAAACTGTCAAATTGGATCATTGTATTTCTTGTCAGCTGCTGACTCCATTTTAGTTCCCATAAATAAATAAAAGAAGCAAAATTAAATAAAAAATGTAATAAGATAACTTGAAGATGTGATTTATATATATATATATATATATATATATATATAATATATTATATAAAATTATATATATATATAGATCATAATTATATTATATATATTATATATATATAGTATATATATATAATATTATATATATATATATATAATACATATATATAATATATATATATATATTATATATATATTATATATATATATATATATATATATAATATAAGATATATATATTAATATATATATATATATATATATATATATATATAATATATATATAATTATTATATATATATATATATTATATATATATACTATAATATTATATATATATATATATATATATATATATATATCACACGATCTTATTTGTCATTAATTTCTGCAAACCTCACCGTCTTTTCACTAATTTCCACTTTTATAAATCATCTCTCTCCTCCTCTAAACCTCGTTATTCATTCCTAACCGAAACCATGGTGTTTGAGCGTTTTGATAGCAAACCTTATTCTGTTTCCTCTTACTGTCTTTGTCTTCCATTTTCTGTCAAAGGCGGATGTTGTCTTTATGTACGCAACGACGCTGTTTGTTCTCATGTTTCTAAGTTGAAGTCTTCCTAATTTTCTTTCTTATAACTCAAGCCATCCTGTCAATCTACTACTGTATTCATTTGCTCTGTATATTCTTACCTTAACTAAGCTGACTATCCTTAATTATTTGACTATCCAAACTTCAAAACAGAACACTTTTTCTTCTTCTTCTTCTTCTTCTTCTTCTTCTTCTTCTTCTTCTTCTTCTTCTTCTTCTTCTTCTTCTTCTTCTTCTTCTTCTTCTTCTTCTTCTTCTTCTTCTTCTTCTTCTTCTTCTTCTTCTTCTTCTTCTTCTTCTTCTTCTTCTTCTTCTTCTTCTTCTTCTTTCTCAGAAATCATCATTCTTCTTGTTCTTCTTCATCTTTCTTGACTTCTTCTCCTTTTCTTCGGCTTCTTCTTTCTTCTTCTCTTCTTCTTCTTCTTTCTCTCTTTCTTCTTCTCTTCTTCTTCTTCTTCTTCTTCTTCTTCTTCTATCTTTCTTCTTTTCTTTTTTCTTTCTTCTTCTTCTCTTCTTCTTCTTCTTCTTCTTCTTCTTCTTCTTCTTTTCTTCTTCTTCTCTTCTTCTTCTTTTTCTCTCATCTTCTTTCTTCTTCTCTTCTTCTTCTTCTTCTTCTTCTTCTTCTTCTTCTTCTTCTTCTTCTTCTTCTTCTTCTTCTTCTTCTTCTTCTTCTTCTTCTTCTTCTTTCTCAGAAATCATCATTCTTCTTGATTTCAAAATTCACTATGGCAAATGGCTTTCCTCAAATTCTCAACAAGATAGAACTGGTGAACCTTTGTGCCATTTCTCTATACAGAATGACCTAGAGTAGTTGGTACAACTCGATAATAGGATCGCTGCTCGTCTTGAAGATCAACTCAACATTCTAGATCTTCCCTTAACTTCCGATCCCTCTCCTTATACTGTTAAACTCTTTTCTCCTCTGGGTTCTTATAATCGACTTCTTATCTCTGTATCTTCTTCTATTTCTTCTAGTCTTTTGCGGGAAAGGAATGGTTTTTGACACCTGTTCTGTTAGCTGGTCAGACTTCCAGTCGTACTTCTTTGATTTCCTATGGAATAACTACTGCTCCGGTAGGCTGAGCGCATTACTGAGGTGATACTCTCTGGATTGGAAGAGAAAATTCCATGTACTTTAACTTCAACTAAACCTAACAAACCTTTGGTTAACTCTGTTTGTTCTCGTGCTATTCGGAACAGGGATGCGTCCTTCAAGAAGTACTGTCGTATTCAATCATCAGAAACTCACGCAACTTACTTTCCTTGCTAGAATCGTGCAAAATCTATTCTCCATGATGCTAAGAACTCTTTACTCCGTAGAAAACGCAATAATCTTTCTGATTCTTCTTACACACGTCTTTTCTGTTATTTGGTAAATTAAAAAAATGTTAACTATAATTGCTTCTTCATCATTCCTTCTTCTAATATCTTCCGACGACACAACTACCATTTTATCTTCAACAGAGCCGATCAATTCGCTCAAACCTTTCCCACTAATTCCACCTTAGACCGTTCTGGTGTTGTTCCTCCTTCTACACCCGCTCCTATTCATTTATTCCTAGAATTGTAGTTTCTTCTAAAGACGTTATTTTCGCGCTCTTTGAACTTAACACTAAGAAGGAGTGCGATGCTGATGGTATTCCTCCTCTGGTTTTCAAAACTTGAGCAATCGAGCTTGTATAATGTCTTGATTGACTTATTCGTCTTTGTCTATCTACTTCCACCATCCCATCCTGTTGGAAATGTACGCTTATTTAGCCTGTGTCGAAAATATTGGATATTTTTCATCCCTCAAACTGTCGTTTCAACTCTTAAAACTCTGTTCTTTCTAAAGTTTTCGAATCTATTCTTATCAAGAAGATTTGAAAACAACTCAATTCTTTAAATATTATCACTGATCACAAGTATGGCTTTAGTAAGAAAGGTTCAACTGGCTATCTTCTTTCCATTCCTTATGATACTTGGTTCTCAACCCTTCGGCATTTCAGTAAATCTTTTGGTGTGGAGCAAGATAAAGCTTTCGATAGAGTTTTTCACAAAGCTTTGCTTCTAAACTTCCCTCATTCGTTGTCTACTTTTCTCTCTTTGATCTTCTCTCTAAATTCCTCTCCGGCAGTTTTATAGCAGCAGTTTTAGACTACCACCGTTCATTCTTTAAATCAATAAATAGTGGTGTTAATCAGTTTTTTGTTCTATCTCCAACTATTTTTCTATTTTTAATTAATAAGATTTTCTCTCTATTACTTCTTCATTTATCCACCCTTATGCTAACGACACTACCCTAAACTACATATCTCATTTTGAAAGATTTTCAACCTAACAACAAGTGGCTTACGTAATGAAGTCATGTTTGAAACAGCTTCTGACCTTTCTCGAATTTCTAATTAGAGCTTTGAGAGCAGTGTTGTTTCAGTGCCTCTAAAATGTTAGTTCTTTTATCTTACTACTCGAAATAATCTTCAACACAACTCCAACATCTTCAAAAACACAACTAAAATCTTCGTATGTTCTTAATATTCTTGGTGTTGCTTTCTCCCCTGATCTAAATTGGAAACCTTTTATTACTTTTTTTTTATAAACAAGCTTCTGTGTGGTTGAGTGTACTAAGGAGCCTTCAGAATTTTTTAACACCACCCCAGTTGCTTGCACTTTATATGGGCGTTGTTCGCCCCTGTATGAAGTATCCCTCACACATCTTGGATGGTTCCACTCACAGAGCTCTTCTTAAAAAGGTTTAGTCTAGGGCTTTTCATTTTATCAAATCTCCTGTTCTCACTAACAATTCTCCAGTCTCTTTCTTCCTGTCTAATTGTTGAATTACTTTCTTTATACTATCGCTGATACAACGGAAACTGTTCTTCGAAACTCCCCAGTCACAGCCTACTCCATTGACGTCCACCAGTGAAACATTTTTAATCTAAGACTTACTTAGCAAAAAATAACAACGTTCAAGGTATGAATGTGATGTGAAATTCAAAAAATAGAGAGTATTGTAGGCTCTACTGGTAGAATACTTGATGGAAAGAGCATATATAGTAGTTGTATCTGGTGTCACAGAGTTGAACAGAGAGTAGATGGGACTGTGTAAAAAACCGAGCTTCGTGGGCTTTCAAAAAGAAGTGAAATGTGACTCAAGGGTTAAGGTGATATGTGCCCATTGTAGTAGTGATAATAAAAATAATCTAATACACAAGTTTTGCGAACAGAAATTGATTGGAAATAGTTAGTGAGAGTCATACTTTAAATCAATTAAAGATAATTAATTTTCACTATTTCGGAAGATATTTATACGTGTGAACCTCCCCAAAGGTGTGATTTTTACATCCTATAAAGATAAAACACAACAGTATAGAAAGCATTATTTAAAATTTTCTGAAGAATCCTTAGAATCAAAACTCGTAGAAGCATTTTTAATGAGGAAAACAATGTGATGTAGTTAAATCACCCATAAAAAATATTTCAATTAAATTAGAGTCAGAAAAAAATTTGAATCATAAGCTTTCAATTTTTGTTTATCGCTGTGCAGTAGATTACATTGAGCCGAGACTGAATTCCGAAAAGAAATTAAGCTTATGAAGAATTTAATTTATCTCTAAACAGTTGCATATATACAAGAAAAGCTCTATAGTTTAGTTATTTCATAGTCTTCCCAATAGCAACTGCTGCTTGTTAAACGCAAAACTTTAAATACCGACCGCTTAATAATAGAAATAATAGATAGAAGATTAAGTTTGAAAATTTGAAAGATGTTGGGATAAAAGACAATAAGCAAAATTAGTATTAATATTTAAAAGCTGGAGTGTCTATATAAAGCTGATGCAGAGCGAATAAATGCGAAGAGTACAAGGAAAGCAATAGATATTGAAAGATTTGATTTAGGAGGTCATATATTTGCGCATGACCATATAAAAAGATGCATAGATCAATAACAAAACATTCATTCACAATATACTGAAGGTCACACTACGAAGAGTTAGAGAGATTGAAAAAATTACCAATCTACAATTCTTAACGAAAAAATTTTTCAATACGAGATAATATTAAAAGCATTAAAGCCGTGATCGTTTTTGCATTTGTGCTAAAAAAAAATGCTCAAGTTTGCGTTCGTTTTCGTCAACCTTAGCGCAAAATCGTAAAAAAATGGACACCAAACCTAAAAAATGTCCCTAATTTTGTGTAATTTAGAATAAAATTTTGTATAAAATAGCAACCTTACAGAATTAAAGAAATTCCTTACGTTTGATGAGCATTTTTTTACGATTTTGCGCTAAGGTTGACGAAAACGAACGAAAACTTAAGCATTTTTTTTAGCAAAAATGCAAAAACGAACACGGCTTAAGATGTTTCCAAATATTCTTGTCATGAAGAGATTCAATAACATTGGAAAGAAAACATATTAAGCACCTGGAGGAGGATAAGAAGAAAGGAATAGGTTCGCACGAACTAACAGGATGGAAAGATTGTCTTTGATAAGATAATACGAAAGTCAGAGAGCAAATTTGAAAGAAAACATTTTGAGGAACGCAGGTACCGTCAGTCAGAAATCCCACCGTTGAGAAATTTCAAAATTAGATGTAAGTAAGTTCGAGGTAGGTAGGGGAAGAGAAAACAGCTTAGGATTGTCTAATGTGAATAAGAGTTAAAATTTGAAGAGAGAGTTTAGCTGCGGAAGAAGGTAAGACAATTGTATGACTTTGCAAATAAATAATTAAGGGGATAGAGAAAAACAAAGGTATAGTTGGCATTTTTTAGTAAAATGCCATAAGAGATTGAAAAAAAAAAAAAGGAATCGCAAAAAACATTTTAATATTTGATGAAAACTGAAAAAGTGTTCTTTAGTATGGCAGTGATAGATTTGGATGATAATAGTATTATATATATTATATATATATATATATTAAGAAAAATGTTTTTTATAGTATAGAGATAAGATATATTATTATAATATATTATATATATATATATATATATATTATATATATATATATATATATATATATATAAAGACTGATCTCTATAATATTTATGGCCCTAATAAGAAATCACCTTGCTATAGCAAATAATAAGATAGTTTTGGAATAGCGAAACTGCTTTGTTTATTTCTTTATTAATTATTTCTAATTACTATTTTACAGTAACACAAATTAAGTTAATTAACTGTTGTTCAAGAATAAATGTTTAAACTTTAAAGATCAAGTTATTATTTTAAATCTGACTAGAATTATAATATTCGTTTTGTGACTATGGCAGAACCAACATGCTATTGTTGTAGCATCTTGATTCTCCATTTGGAACTGATGCCATGATCCATATTAGGCCAAAAATATCGAGTACTGAAAAAACGAAGAGAAGTTTTTATTTCAGGATGAGATAACTGATGAAAATTGTTGAAGATTTGTTCACGATATGGTTTTGGTAAAACTGGTCTTGGAAAAGCTGATGAGGTACCATACTATATTTGAAGATTATCTATTAGACTAGATGTAAGTATGAAAACGAAACTGAAAACTGAATTAAGTAGTTAAGTATTAACTGTTGATTGAAGGAGACCAATGACAGGTAAATCAACAGCCTCTACTCTTACCGAGAATATCTGAAAAAAATCATCTGCCACAATGTTATCTGCTCCTTTAAGGTAGGTCATTGAAGAGATATATTCTGTTTCGGCAGAATGATGATGTTGCTGCCGATCACTTTTTTTTATTCTTACTATGGAAAGCTGATACAAGAGTTTTGTGATCAGTGCACAAGATAATATTTATTCCTTCCAACATATGCTTGAAATAAAAGCAGAATAGTAGGCTGTTAGAAGTTCGCGATCGAAAGCCGAGTATTTACGTTGTTGTTCTGATAGTTTTTTGTAGCAGAAATCTATTGATACTGGCAGTCCATCAATCATCTGATAAAGGACTGCTCCTATAGATATCTGAGTACAATCCATTACATGTTGAGTGTTTGTTAAGTTTGAAAGATAAAATGGAGGAATTGTGGCTCTTTGAAGTTGATCCTTGATTTCAATAAATCTTCTCTTATTTTTCTGTAATTCAACTAAGAGACTTTTCTCTTGGATGGTGTTTTGCTTTTTCTGATAAAGGAAAGACAAGTTTTGCAAAACAAGGAATAAAACGGAGATAGTATCCAATCATTCCCAATAATATTTTAAGAGCTGGTGAGCCTCGAGGAAGAGTGTACTTGAAAATTTCGGATGTCTATTCTGAAAAAAGGAGAAATTACATCTGAAGAAATATGATATGTCAGATAGGTGAGAGATGACTTGAGGAATTCACATTTTTCTAAGGATATTTTGAAATATTTTCCTAAAGAATCTTATAAACTGTCTTGAGATGTTCTTCATGTTGTTCTGGAGTTGATCAAAAAAATATCAAGTCATCAAGTTACATATATGTAGAAAAATTGAAGATGTCTAAAATTGAATCCATTAAGCGTTGAAAAGTAGTTCCAGCATTTTTCAAAACAAATGTCATAGAAAAATATTCAAAAAGGCCGAAAGGAGGCTGTTATGTCGGTCTTTCAATGTCTTGCAATACAAAAGTAGAATTAACCAGTCTCTCAATAATGAAATGTCCTTTGGATTTAATTGGTGTTTGGTTCAGTTAATAGGTGATGTTAACAATCAAACTCCTGAATGCAAAGATTAAATATTTAAAGTCTTCATATTTAGCGTGATTTGTAATGAAGGATCTTCTTCGGAAAGAGATTTGAAAAGGTGATAGAGAGAAAGTATTGTGTCTGAAGAGTTTTCTTCCGGACAATCGATAATTAAGTTTATGGCTGCCACAAAATCCATTACCCAACATAGGTATTGCAATATCAGCTTCTATGAAGTCCAGTGAAATTCTTGACGAAGCTTTTTGATTGTTATATGATGTCGATATTTCACCATGACCACTTGATTTAGGCGAAACCAACTGGCTGCGGAGCAAGGTAATTTTCCACTATAAAAGCTGCGCTTTCCAAAACTCGGAACCAAGTTGGAAAGGACGTCTCAGAAAACACTGGTGGTTTCACCTTAATACCGGCAATAGTTTCTCCTTCGATCTGTGTCTGTCTTCTACTAGAAAACTATTCGTTGTTGATGGAATACTCTTGATGGGTGTCTTCTTTCCTCTTTGGTCACCAATTATGTAGAGTTGGAGTTTGTAGTTTACTTATCTTTCTTCTGTTTTCTTCCTGTTTCTGGAAAACAGGGACATGTTGGTTACCATCGAAGAAGTAGGTTTGAAACGAATTACCGCGTGTCAAGAGCGAAACTAGAACATAATTTACCCAGAAAAACTCTGGCAATGTTAGAATAAGATTAGTGATCATGACACCTATCTATAGATCAGCAGATCGCATATCTAGTTTCCGCATTCATCGTAAGCGCAAGCTAGGAGAGAGTGTAGACGAGAAGCAGACGAGATACGACAGGATTGCATCTGTACTTGCGATAAAACTGTCATCAGCACACTCGTGCATCATGACCGTGACAAGTTCCTTGACTTCTATTCGAGCGAAATAAATGTGTGGACAACTAAAACAGAACCTCTATACGCTATCATGACATCTTAGAAGTACCGAGAGGACACTGAGCAGTAATTACCTGTTGAGTCTGCATGATGTAGAGTGTTGTTGATGCATATATATATAAGACTATTCGATTGCGTCCGATACCCCTTATGATAGTTGAGCTTGCCATCAACAGAGTGGAGTAAGAATCAAGACAACTAGACACTCACCATTCTGCGCTAGAGTTCACCAAGAATATATTTGCACTCAAATGGTCACCTGAGTCTGCGCAACACTGACTTAGTGCTAAATGGTATGCGGTCGAAAGAGCAAGTTGTGTAAAAGAGAAGCATATAATTCTAGATGCTGGTTATTACTCCAATCTGTGATAGATTATAGCTAGTGGTCCCCATAGGTACTGGAAGCATGTGATATACTTCAGCATGAGAGAGAAAGAATGAGATTGTCTTCGCCATCTAGTAGCATACAGCGATTGTTTCTATGACATAACTTAAGTTCTCTACTCTGTCTTACGTTGCTTCGTGCTCAGGAATGAGCGGGATATGAACTGATCTTTCAATTAGAGTTGAGGTATTGTAAGGAGCTTAGAGAATCTATTAGTTACTCGAAGCAGGATATCGATTGACGACAGCGAAGTTAGACCATCTATCTGCTCAGCGCAGCTCCTTGTCGCCGAAGGACTCGCAGCAGTGTTGTCGTTTGAACAGACCTTCGATCTTTCCGAGTCAATCATTATTCCTCTCCGCGGAACTAGGGTAATTCTCTCTTAAGCTCCACTATACAAGAACATACAAGAATTCTTCTAGACACGGAACCGACAGTTATAAAAGCGGCCCATCGCAAAAAGTAACGAAGTAAGAAATATACCCGTTTTGTGTTTCACCTTAATACCGACAATAGTTTCTCCTTCGATCTGTTCTTCTGCTGGAAAATATTCGTTGTCTGATGTAATATTCTTGAGAGGGTGTTCTTCTTCCTCTTTGGTCACCAATTATGTAGAGATGGAGCTCGTAGTTTTAATTATCTTTCTTCTGTTTTCTTCCTCACTACATAAAAGTTGGTGGGTTTCTTGTTATCTTTCGTAATGACTTCGTTTACGTTGAAAGATCTAAAGAAGCAGCTACTTGCTTAGATGTTTCGCTGCTGAAGTTGCCTCTTGCACCATCTTGAAAGCTATATTTTTCACTTTCAGGTTTTTGAATGCTAGTTGCCAATACCCTAAGAGGTTTAAAAACAAACGTCTTAACTCATTGGATTTTAGAAAATTCATCAAAAATTTTAAATGAAATATGTACAAATCATTGGTTGCACATTACAAAAGTTGAAACAATTTATAAGTTTATAAGAATATGAATAAATTGTCTTTGCTAATCACGACTGTGGAATCGACGAATCCAAAATTAAGGAATATTGGCGTGAAAGCAACGAAATTTTTGCGCAAATAAAATAAGATATTTAAAAGTTTTTTTTTACATGATATGATATAAAATATATAAAATATTTACATAATATGATATACAATAATATATTATAATCTATTATAAAATACACCACATAAAACATATTTTAAGATAACTCTATTAACGTAAAACATGAAATTAATATTATGGATTATAAAGTTATACCAGCACTTCTGTCTTCTTTTAAATCTTCTAAAAGAAAACTTTTTATATTTACCATTTTTCTTTAAAATATTTGCACTATAAATTTTTTTTTCCATTTTTATAAAACACTTGTTAACTTCTCTCTCTCTCTCTCTCTCTCTCTCTATATATATATATATATATATAATATAATATATATATATATATATATAAGAATATATATTATATATATATATATATATAAATATATATATATATCTATATAATATATATGAGATATATATAATCAGAGTAGACTCCTATACTCGGTAGCTGCTTCGTGCTTAGCACGGTTATCATTATAGAAAACGAGTCGATCATTTAACAATTTCATAATGTTGCAATAAAATTCTTTTCTTTTGCGCAAATTGGTCAAATGAATGAAAATTTATTGATAATAAGTATCAATATGAAAAAGTGTGAGAATCATTTCGAATTAAAAAACGTTTATTTTTTATAATTCGTTTAAAAAAAGGTGGATGTTCGTGCTCGAATTAAAAGCGGAGATGTGTTGAATTTAGTCTATAAAATTGTTTATTCTTTAATTCTTTGGCATCTCCTAAGTTAATATTCTTGATGTTGACAAAGGTAAAATAACTTTCCACTCTCTTTAAGTATAAAATAAATGAAGAGTGCTTTAAGTTTATTTTAAATATCTATATCTATATATATCATATATAATATATATTTATATAATATATATATTAATTATATATATATATATTATATTATACTATATTATATATATATATATAGTATAAGAAAGAGAGACGAGAGAGAGAGAGAGAGAGAGAGAGAAGAGAGAGAGAGAGGATAGATGAGAGAGAGAGAGCGGAGAGAGAGAGAGAGAGAGAGAGAGAGGAGAGAGAGAAGAAAGAGAGAGAAGAGAGAGAGAGATCCCGAGTAGTAAAATGTTACTGAATTACTAGAGGTCGCTGCTGATATATTATATATATATATATATATATAGATATTATACTATATATATATATATATATATATATATATATATATATAATATATTATATATATATATATATATATAATATATTAGTATATAGATATATATATCATACACCTTATTCCACCAGAGTTTGGGTGAGTGCATAGCATATCCCGGAAAGAGAAAAATAAAAAAACATGACGCAAGTCAAAAACTTATTAAAGTCAGAAAAATCCCTCCTAGAGTTTCACGAAACTGCGATGGACCTTGTGTGTGGTTCATTCCCTGGGCCAGGCCCATAATCATACCTTCTCACAAAACCCAACCATTCACTAATATTATTCACCTTTCTTCTCGCTTCTGCCAAACTCACATTCTTCTCCTTCAGACATTCCTTTACTGATTCAATTCTCTTTTCCTAAGTCTCCCAGTCGGCCGATTCCCAGCACACTTACCACTATTTATCCGCTTAACCAAAAGACTATCATCCATCCTTTGCATATGAACAAACCATCTCAATGTACTCTCATTTATTCTTTCATTTACTCATTTCTTTACACCACACAATTTCCTAATACGTCCATTACTCATTTTATCAATTCTTCTCAGTTCTCACACCTAACACACCCCTAAGATTGTCCTTCTGAATACATTGTACCTTAGATCTATACCTCTTATTCCAGACCATAGCTTCGCTACTATAAATTAACACATGTAACAACATACACTCATACAAAACCCCTGCGCACTCAAGACTTAGTCCTTGTACATTCACCAAGGATTTAATTGTACCAGCCACTCTCCTACCATTCACAACTTATCTACTCCATTCTGCATCATCCGTTCCCTTTTTATTCAATATATATAATAAATGCCGGATCGTCCTAACCAATTCTTGAACACACTTGACCTATGTTCCACCCCTAGTCCTTCTCTCTATAAATACACCACCTTCGCTCCTATCGGTTAATCTGACTACAACCTTATATCTCCTAATTTTATTACTTTCTCTCCAACAGCTCCATCCTGCCCTATGCGTTTTTTATGGCACTTTGATTGGGCCGACTGGGGGGGGGGTATTGCGTTGCTTCTACGCTAACTATAATTGGAGTAACAGCTTTGACTCTGATGACGCTTCAGCTTCTGCCGATAAAGTGGGAGCTGTAAACGTTGACGGGATGAGCAGGTTCATTCCTTCTTCGACTAAATCTTTTTCCCTTCAAAACCCATGGTTCGATCATGCTTGTTTTCTGGTCATTCAGGCTAGAGACAGTGCGTATTATGTGTGAAAAAATTCTCATTCTCCTATCACTTTCGCTAATTTTCATTTAGCTAGAAATCGTTGCAGGGATTCTCTTCGACGAGCAAAGCAGATTTTCATTAAACGAAAGTGCGCTGACCTCCTTGGTTCTCCTACTGACAAATCTTTCTGGCCTCTTGCCAAAAACATCTCTAATAACTTCTGTAAATCTTCTTTTCCTCCTCTTATTCGCTCTGTGATTCTGTTGCTAATACTCCAACTAAATGGCCAATCTCTGTTGGCCTATTTTCCTCTAACTCAACCCTGGACGATTCTTGCATTCCTCAACCTCCTCCTTCTCCTCCAGTGTCTATTGCCTTTGCCTTTGCCGTGTGATAATTTGATCGGGTGTATGGGGCTCCTGAAAATTCTATTGAACGTTAGGAAGGCGGGTGGCCGGGTTGGCATCCCCCCCGAGTTTTTGGGGGGGTTGCTTCCGTACTGATTCCCGCCCTCGTTCCAACTATATATATATACGGTATATATATATATATAATAATATATAATATATTATATATTATATTATATATTATATAAATATTATATCTATATATATATAATAATATATATATATATTATATATATATATATATAGATAATATATATATATATATATATATCCGAAGAATGTGCTGGAAAATGTTGAATTATCTAAAAAAAATTGTAGAAAAGAAGAAAAAATAAAAAACTAATGTAGAGAGATGAGAGAGAGAGAGAGAGAGAGCGGAGAGAGAGAGAGAGAGAGAGAGAGAGAGAGAGAGAGAGAGAGAGAGAGAGAGAGAGAGAGAGAGAGAGAGAGAGAAAGATGAAGTGTCTGAAATGTGAAGTTATCTAAAAAAAATTGTAGAAGAGAAAATAAAAACTAATGTAGAGAGAGAGAGAGAGGGGGGAGAGACGAGAGAGAGAGAGAGAGAGAGAAGAGAGAGAGAGAGAGAGAGAGAGAGAGAGAGAGAGAGAGAGAGAGAGAGAGAGAGAGTTCAGTGTTCACTACTTTTAAGTTTAAATGTACAAATATAAATTATTTAATATTTATTCGGATACGGAATTTCAATGTGCAATTTGAAAATTTTACAATACATTTTAAGTAATAATTGCCAGGAGTAGTTATAACCGATGTAGACTTTGAAACAAGAATTTTTGTTATAAGTTATCTGCTTTTAACATTTTTGATTTTTGTAAATAAATGAGATGACCTGTAAATCCACAATTTGCAATGAAATGCATATTACTCAAATATTTACCTTACCTTTTCAGTCACACTAGTCTGACATTAGAATTTAGTAGGTTAGAATTACTGATACACACATTAATTAACAAATATAAGTTTATACAATCTTTATTCTTTTCAATATTATTGATTTTGCTTCTTTGTAGGGATGGCCAAAAAATATCGATATATCGAAATATCGATATTTTTGGCTTGATATATCGATTTTTTGGGCGATATTTTCATAGGCGATATATCGATATTTCGATATTTTTTCTTAATATCGAAAGCCGATATTATTTTCAAAAAAATTTTTTTTAAAGGCCGGAAAAAATAAAATCTTATCCCCCTCTCCCGACACCCTAAAGTGATGAAACTCTCTTTTTCCCCCATATTTCGTACTTCGTTCGTCCCCAATGTCGTGTATAAAATAAACCGAAAAATTGGGGTTTTAGATTTTTCGTCTTTTCGGTAACCAAAAATAGGGAGGAGGGGAGATCGACATGGCACATACCACATAGTCAAATAGTCTTCTGAGTATTCACTAATCACTATTCAGTTATTCGATCAGTGATCAAGTGGGTAATGTGACCCAATAAAATTTTGGAATGATAGTAAAAATGCTTCCCTGCTATGTTTATGTTAGCAATGAAATAAATACCTTACTGTAAATGCGACGTCCATAGTCTCGTCAGAACGACAGTTTCATTATAACATGTATTGCTCAAATGAAAGAATAGATTGGACTTCCGGCATATCAATCAGTCTTAGTCTTTTTAAGGTGCATTAGATGGATAAGTATTGGCTTTATAAATATAATATATA
>JABUQX010006709.1:0-15675 GCA_015478945.1 Trachelipus rathkii
GGCTGACAATATAAGAAAACATAGCATTTAAGGTATTAAGCCTAATAATGTATCGCAATAAAACGTTCATTTGGCAATAGGAACTAGGTGGCCAAGTAAGTGCGAAGATATCAATAAAATCAAGGTAAATCATGCCTTATTAACAGATATATATCTTTAACACTATTAATAATTTAAAAATATTAATTGAAAAAAAAATATATTAATTTTTTTAATTAATTATTTCGTTTACTGTTTATGTTAACGTTTTTCTTGTTCATTTCATTTTTTTGTACTAACATATATGTACCTTAAAACACAAAAAATATGTTAATTATCTTCAAATAGTATGAATATATATATATATACTATATATATAATATTATAATATATAAAAATATATATATATAATATATAGTAATATATAATATATATATATTATATATATATATATTATTATATATATAATAACAATATATATATATATATATAGTATATATATCATATATATATTATATAATCATATATATATAATTATATATATATATATAATATATATATATATAAGGGGTTATATATATATATTAGGGATGTACCGATAGTATCGGTAATCGGCTATCCGGTATCGGTATAATTCGCCATTTGATGGTATCGGTATCCGGTTAAATTGCGATACTTAGCCCGATACTGTCTTACTTTTTGGCGTGAAAAATTATGAGAAACTTTAGGATTCAATAATTAAGATCTACTTCGAAAGATGCGTATTACCAAGTATAATTTTTTTTTCCTTCAGATTTCCTTTTTACTTAGATTTTTAGCGTTTCTCCAACTTGGTCTTTAGCGTAAAAATTTACCCTATTTGGGCAGCCATGTAATTATAATTTATCAGATTTACAGTACTTACTTTTTAGTTGATCAATAGTATTTTTTTTTGTGATGCAATAAAAGCGAGAGCGGGTGAGTGCGTGAGTGTTTCTAAATCTTTCTGGAGTTATTTCACATTCTTGATTTGCTAGTAAATAGAGTTTTATTCGTTTTAAAAAATGTAGGTTTAGCGTACGAAAATAAATTGTTCCTCATTTCCTCTTCGGTTTCTGTCTATTGTGTTTCTGTTTTTTTCTTTATTTTTTTATTTTTTGTGATTGCGTGTGCGTGTTGCGGTGTGCGTTGCGTGTGGCGTGTGCTGTATGATAGCAGTTTTTGCACAAAGCGTGGTTCTTGACCTTTACCAACATCAAATGGCTTGCCTCTAATCTGCAATCGCATGGAACATTACCTTCGTCTAACCTAAACCTAATTTTATGCTCTTGTCTGAGACACAGATGGCAAAGAATTCATTCTCATAACTCGGGTTTAATATTATCTCAACTAAAACTATTTTATAATTTCCGTTTGTAAGGGTGGAGTATGTGCCTAATGTAAAATAGTAAACATTCCTAATAAACGTCTCGAATCTCGAACTCCTAACTTTCGAATGTTCTGTGCTAAAATCTTCTCCTTCTACCACATATTCTTATGTCGCTCTGTTCTCGTAACAGAACAGATTTTTAATGGCGTTGTTGATTAGCTTTTCTTCACAAAAGGCTTGTTATTATCATATCATTGAAATACTCGCGTCCTCAAGTTAGGGGATTCACTGTACACAAAACTGAATATTTGCTAAGCAGGTTCTGCATAATGTGTGACCACAAGGAAGGATTTTCGGCAAATTCTCTCCCTGATTAAAAGAACTCACACATATTCGGGATCGTCAGTCGTTCATGGAGTTATCTTCGGAAAAATTCACCATAATCTGCCTCTTAAATACATCACTTCGCTCCTATCGGTAAGTCTGACCACAACCGTTATATCATTAATTTTAATACTTTTCTCCCCAACATCTCCATCCTGGCCGCACTGCGGTTTTTTCTGGCCCTTTGATCGGGCCGATTGGGGGATTGCGTTGCTTCACGCTAGAACCTATAATGTAAGTGACTACTTGACTCGTTACAACGCTTCAGATTTCTGCCGATAAAGTGGGAACTGTAAATGTTAATGGGATGAGCAGGTTCATTCCTTCTGACTAAATTCTTTCTCCTCAAAATCCATGTTTCGATGGAGCTTGTTCTCCATTCAGGCTAGAGACAATGCTTATCGGTGTGGAGAAAATTCTCGTTCTCCTATCACTCTTGCCAATTGTTTCATTCAGCTAGAAAACGTTGCAGGGATAGCTCTTCGACGAGCAAGGGACTTTCCCATTAAACTAAAAGTGCGCTGACTCTCCTTGGTTTCTATGACAAGCATCTCTCTGGCCTCTTGCAAAACATCTCTAACAACTTCTGTAAATATACCTTTCCTCCTCTTATGCTCTGATGATTCTTTTGTTAATACTCCAACTGAAGAACGCCCAATCATCTCTTGGCCTCCTATTTTCTCTAATTCAACCTGGACGATTCTGGTATTCCTTCTCCTCCTCCTTGCTCTCTCAGGTGCCTATGCCTTTGCCTGTGATCATTTTCATTTGATCTGGTGCATGAGCTCCTGAAATCTATGAACGTTAGGAATGGGGGGGTGGCCCGGATTGCATTCCTCTCAGGTTTGAGGAAGTGTGCTTCCGGCTGTATCCCACCTCGTTCAATCTATATGCTCTCTCTGCCTCAAACTTACCTTGTCCTCAGTGTCCAAACCTATTCCGATAAAAATGTGCTAGCTCTGACCTTCTAAACTATCGCCCTACAGCCTTCTCACTTTGTATTTTTCTAAGATCTTTGAAACCTTCTCAACTCTCACTTCTTAGATCATCTGGAATCTCTTTCCCTTCTTTCTGATTACGTACGGTGCTCGAGATCTACTGGCGATATACTTTCCTATTTAACAGATTTATGGTTTTCCGCCTTAGGAACTACGGGAAGACTTGTATGGTGGCGCTTGAAAAAGTCCAAAGCATTTGACCGCGTATGGCACGCGTCACTGCGCTCTCCAATCTCCCCTCCTTTGGGTTTCCTTGTTCTCTTTGCTTACTATGCTAGCTTTCTCAAATCGCTCAATGTTAGCTGTTGTTGATGGGGACTTCTTCTTTTTCTGTCATAGTGGTGTTCCCCCTCCCAGGGGGGGGTTTTTTGTCCCCTGTTTTATGTCCTACTTGTCATTCTTGCTTTTCATCAATGATCTTCCACCTGCCCATCTAACCTTATCCTACTCATATGTCGATGACATTGACCCTCATTTTCAACTCATATCATTCTGCTCCCTCTTTTACTTCTAGAATTGCCTCTCTCTTAATCTTTCCGATTCTACTTCCTCCGCTGAGTCCTGGATATAATCTTCAGGGTTGTCGTCTCAAGCTTGAAATTTAATTCTTTAAAACCCCAACTCTGAACCAATCTCTTCTAAGACACTTAATATTTTCTATCTCTTCGGAGGTTCTCTCGTCTCTCTGTTACAATACAATATCTTGGGCCTTAAACCATAAACAGATAAAATGGTTTTTGAAACCGTCAAATCCAGTGGTGCTAGTGCGCTTCAAAGAAACTGATTCTGTTTAGAGTGCGAGACTTTTTTTCCTCTTCTCAGTTAACTCGCACGTATACAAGGTATCAATCGCGCCCTGTATGGGATACTGTCTCATATTGTGGGGCGGGGGCTCTGGTTTCATCCGGCTTTGGATAGGCTCGGTCAAAGGCCAAGACTTATAAACTGTCCTGTGATTTTAGTTCACTTGACATTGTTTAATATTTGCGGCGCGCATGTTGTGCTTTATCCTTTTCTATAGGTACTGTAGAGGCAAGAGCTCAGGGAACATATCCCGTCGCGTACCATACTTTCGACTGCCCTCGAGCAAGGGGCGTGGTGGTCGCAACATGAGTTTTGGTTGATGTTAGTAACGTCCAGAACTGGTTCGCGTCGCGGTGCTTCTTTCTTTGCTGCCACCTCTGTTCTGTGATTCTCTTCATCTTCTGTGTTTCCTAACTCAATTTAATTCCTCACTTTAAAGACTGCGTCTGTGCTCATCTGGCGTACATTTGCGTGTATGGATTTTGGGCGTGTCAACACCTCACTCCTTGAATAGGTTCTCCCCGTGGACGGGCGGTGACAAGTGTAAAAAATAAATTATAATAAAGAGGTTCTAATAAGGAATCCTAAGCTAGCTGAAACCCACAAGAATGGCACCTCCAACGGTGAACAACTTCTAGAATGCCTTAAAATAGCGATAACCGAGGAGCTTGCTCGCTTAAAAAAAAAAAAAAAAAAAAAAAAAGAGACAGAGAAGTGGAAGCCGCCTTATCTGAAAACCTGGCACACACTGATAGTGCGACTGGTGGCTTTTTCATAAAGCAAAAAACTACTGAAGATTGAGGATTTGGACTATTTAACTTTGAATATAGTTCCTGGCCGAAATTGCATTGACATCTCATTCACCTTCAAGAGAATCACACCAAGGAACCTCGTGAAAAAATCTGACAAATGACAGGTAATCAAGGAGCAAAGATAATTCAAATTTGCAGTCTGGGAAAGAGGAGAATTGAGGCCTAGAAAACAGAGATGCTGCGTACCGAAGAGAATCGCCTTTCATGCGTGGCAATAAAATGGGCCAAGGTTCATTCATATCAGTGCTTGCAGGCAGAATAATTATTGCAGCACCCCTCCTCGTCAGTCGAGAGAGAGGTATTTATAGTGTAGGTAGGAATGTAAACACCCAAAAAGTGAACAGTTCTTCGCCAGATATCTAGTGAAAGCTTAATGTGCATCACATTTGTGAATTTTCTTGAATTTTGAGTATTGAATGATATCTATCTTAAAGAAGTATTTTATTATGTCATTTCAAGGAATAGTTTTATTTTTTTATTTTAACTTTTTGCTGATTAATTGAAGGTTTTGCTTTCATTATTTTATTCTTATTGTTGTAGCTTAGTTAAAGATTTCTTTGTAAATTGTAACATCTAAACCATGAAAAGCTAGTAGCTAAACTTTGTTAATATTTACTTGAAAATGGACATGGAGTATTTTTTAAATAAACACAGATATAAAACAAATTGTCATGCTATATTGCAATTATTATTCCTTAAAGGTACTATTTTAATTTA
The DNA here is from genome assembly GCA_015478945.1 of Trachelipus rathkii. Lineage (NCBI taxonomy): Eukaryota > Metazoa > Arthropoda > Malacostraca > Isopoda > Trachelipodidae > Trachelipus > Trachelipus rathkii. Next base: position 5,043 of record JABUQX010006709.1, read on the forward strand.
TAAAATAATATACTTGGCCACAACCAAATATGAAAATAAATGAATAAGTATTGTTTGTACAGGGAATGCAATCTTGAGTTGCCTAGCAGTGCACAAATGTTCTTCTTATACTGTGTATTTATTATATTGATTAAAGTATCGTATCGGTATCGGTGTCGGTATCGGTATCGGCACCTAAAAATAAAGATGTATGTCGGTATCGGTTATTCGGTATCGCCTCTTGTCTGGGCTACGGTACATTCCCTATATATTTAATAATATATATATATATATAATATATATATATATTATATATATATATATAATATATTATATATATATATATATTAATATATATATCTATTTATATATAATATATATTATATATATATATATATAAATATATGGAGAAAAGATATTAATTTTAAGTAGACGTTTCGTACTTAAAAGTCGAAACATACATCTTAGTACAGAAAAAAATGAATGAACAAAAAAAGTTAACCATAAACATAAACGAAATAATTATTATATATATGTATTATATTATATGATATATATAAATATATATATATTATATATATATTATATATTATTATAGTATATAATATATAATATATATCTAATAATATATAATATATATTATCAAAAAAACCCCTTTAGTAATTTCACACTGCTGGGATGTGAACCTGGGCCCCAGCAGATGTCCGCGTAAGTGTTGACCGTACCACGCCACGAGTGGGACTAAAAGTACAAGCGCGAGGAACGGCGGCAGCGGTGACGAATACGTCACTGGAGCCAGCAGACGGCGACGCACTCTACCAGGTCCAGCTCAGCGTAGCGAACAAACGGTGACGCGGCAGAGTGAAATACTCTATAACCGGGGAATATAATGTATGTATAACAACTGCTACAAATTCAACGCAGTGTGATAGGTATTCAAAAATAACCCCTTAAGTAATTTCACACTGCTGGGATGTGAACCTGGGCCTAGCAGATGTCCGCGTATGTGTTTGACGACCACGCCATGATGGACTAAAAGTAAAGCGCGAGAATTGCTCCTGTGGTGAATATATCACCCACCCAACAGGAACCACGACGCACTCTACCCGTCCACGCTCGGCATAGCGACATCAACAGGGCCACCGGCGCAGAGTGAGATACCCTATAACCGGGGAATATATGTAAGTATAACAACTGCATAAATTTCAACGCATGTGATAGTATTCAAAAATAACCCCTTAAGTAATTTCACACTGCTGGGATGTGAACCTGGGCCCTGTGAAATTACTTAAGGGGTTATTTTTGAATACCTCCATCGGGCGGAGCCACAGGTCTCTTAGGGAGGTGAGCTGTAGGGAGTGTGAATGGGGCACCTCAATAGATGGTGTTTCACAGTTTCTGGTTCTGTTCAGCATCTTTGTCAGAGTGGGGATGGAGTGTCTTGAGGTCGAAACCTATATTTGTATTCGTTAAGATCCGGATGTGCCGGATTGTTAATCTAGAAAGGAAGATTTGCATCTTTCGTGGGAATGTACCTTGTGTAGGGGATATTTCGGGAGGGTGGTAGTTTGTGAGCCTATATGTTTGGCAGTTGTTGAGGTATCTTTGCGTGAAATGTTTGTGAATATGTTTTGATAGAGGAGTGTTATTTGGGGGAGGGAGGATGGTTCTAAAGAGCTCGCCATAGTAGAGAGCTGCAGAAGAGGAGGAGAATTTTAAACGAGTACTCGTCGTTTTGTAAGTAGTTTATGACATGGGTGAGATTGGGCGAAGAGTCCTGGCTGAGTAACTGGGTTCCTATTCATATCAAGATTTGTCTGGAATTGGTAGAGATTATTGTTTCTCAATGCTGGATAGGTGGTTGTTTAGTAGGCAACCTTTATTGTAAGCAAGGCGTGGTGTTTTGTTTATTTGCAGTTTATTCTATTAGTAGGGGATGTTAGGGATACCCAGACTGTTGATCGCATAAGTAATTGGTAGTTCTTGAGAAATCGTTGAATGTTTGTTGACTGCGTGTTGTATCATTACTGAATTGTGTTGGAATAAGTTTGGGTACATTAATTTTTACTTTGCTGTAACTTAGATGTTTGAATATGTTGTGTAAAGGTGAAGTGGTAGAAGGGTTATCGAAAGTAATTTTTGGGGGATGAATGGAATTGTTAGGTTATTTTGGTTGGCGGATGTTGGTGTCTGTCTATGGTGATCAAGGTTATAGATAATTTCTCGGCAGAGGCGACATTCTGTTGATGATAACCAAGCTTCTAGTGCGTGATTTAGGTAAGTCTGAGCGAGGTTTGTGGCAGTGTCACTGAGGGGTCTATATGGTTATATTTATAGTCGTCTGCGTAGGTATTATTTTTGAATTGGGAGTTTTGGGGGGGTAGGGCATATCGGTTGTAATATAAGCTGCAAACAGGAATGGGGTCAGGATGGCTCCCTGAGGACCCATTTTTAATTGTTACAGTTTTGAGTTCTTGGTGTTTGCTGGGTACGGTTTTTTCTTAACAGTTGTCACCACCATCCAGGCAGAAGCCTTATTCATAGAGGGGGTGCTGTACAACCTCAGAAGTCAATACAACTACGTAAATTACGAAGTTGAGTAAGACGCAGGCTTTAAGTGGGGGAGATTAATTCAGTCAGGAATAGCACAGAAGTGGAAGAGATTCACAGAACAGAGGTGACAGGAAATAAAGGCAGCACCGCAGCGAACTAGCCTGGAGTTACCATAAGTTCCAAAAACACAAAACTCAATGTGCAGACACGACACCCCTTTGTGGCTCGATGGCTACGTAATAGGGGTGATAGCGAGTGATACGTCCCTCGACGCACCTGCCGGCTGCCGGTATCTATAGAAAAGAGATAAAGCACCAACATCGCGCGCAAAGCATAGAGGGTCAAGTGAAGTGGAAAGCACAGAAACAGTTTATAAGCCTTTGGCTTTTTGGAGCTCCGCCCTATCCAAAGCCTGGTGAAACAGAGCTCCCCCAAATAATGAGAGCAGTACTGCCATACTAGGGCGGATGGAGGCCCTGTCGCTGAGTATATGAGAAGAGGAAAAAAAAGTCTCGCATTGTATAACAGAGACTCCTCAGTTCTTTAAGGCCACCCAGCAACCGTTGGGTGGTGCAGGGTTTCCAACGACATTTTTTGTTTATGTTAAGGACAGGAAGGATGCTTTTATGTGTCCAACAGGAGAAGACTAGAAACCGTCGAAGGAGATATGGAATAGTTAGAAAGGTGTTTTTGAGAGAGATATGTGTAGAAGTTTGGGTTTTTAAAGAATTGAATTTCTATCCATCAGGCCACCCGGAAATTCTATCCAATCAGCGAGAATAGAATCGAAATGATTAGACGGAGAGGCAATTCTAGAAGTAAAAGAAAGGAAGCAGAGTTTGAAAGAGTTGGAAGAATGTGGTCGAGTCATCGGCTACCGAGTGAATAGAAATTAGATGTGCAGGTGAAAGATCATTAATGAAAAGTAGGAATAAAGTAGGAGATAAAACAACCCTGAGGAACACACTATTGACATCAAAAGAATACAAGAAGAAGTCGCTCCATTACACAAAGCCGAACTTGAGGCGATTTGAAGAAGAAACTAATTCATAATAAGCAAAGAGCAAGACGGAAATCCAAAAGGAGGGGGAGCTTGGAGACAGGGATACGCGTGTTCACATACCGGTAAATGCATTGGATATGTTAGCGCCACCACGCATGTCTCCCCCGAATTTCGTAGGCCGGAACCATGAATATCAGTAAGATTGGAACTATATCGCCAGAGACTTCGAACGCCGAAAGCCATACTGATGATCGAAAAGAATGGAATGAGATTTCAGATGATCTAAAACATGAGAGTTAGAGGATTTGCTAAAATCTAGGATAAAATAACAAGTGAGGGTTATAGGGCGATAATTAGAAGGATCAGAGCGGCTTCCGTTTTTCGGAATAGGTGGACATGTGCGTGCTTCCAACCTTGAGGGAAAGTGTTAGTATGAGAGACATAGAGAATATAGTTTAACGAGGGGAGGGGCCAGCACGAAGCACACTCCCTCAAACTTCGGGGAGTGGCCTGCTCCGTGCCCCCACCTTCCTAATGTTCATAGATTTTAGGAGCCTATGCACCCGATTCAAATGTATTCACAGGCAAAGGCATAGGACACGCTAAGAGGAGAAGGAGGAGGGAAGAGGAATGCCAGATAGTCGTCCAGGGTTGAGTTTAGAAGAAAATACGGAGGCTGAAGATGATTGGGCCTTGTTTCAGTTGGAGACTTTAGCAACATGAGCATCAGATCGAATAAGAGGAGGAAGGCAGATTTAAGGAAGTTGTTAGAGATGTTTTTGGCAGAGGCAGGAAAGATTGTCAGTAGAGAACAAGAAGGTTACTCATCTTCGTATGATGAATAGCGCGCTGTGCTCGCGAGAGTATCCTGAATGAATTTTTACTAAATGAAGATTCAAGACGTGATAGGGGAAGAATTGATTTTTCCACTCCCGATAAGCATCTGTCTCTAGCCTGAATGGCCATAAACAGAGCACGACGACCATTGGATCTATGAAGGAGAGCAAAAGATTAGTCGAAGAGGAATTGGAACTGCTCATCCCACAGAACGATTAAACAGATTCCACCTTATCGGCAGAAGCGAATGCGTGCACCAGAGACAAAGCAAGTCATTCGAAGTTATATAGTTAGCCTGTAGAAGCTAGCGCAGGCCCCCTAACAATCGGACCGAGATCAAAGTGCAGTAAAATACGGTATGCAGGTGGCAGGCTGTGGAGAGATGTATTAAAATTAGGAGATATAAAGTTGTGGTCAGATTTTACCAATAGGAGCGAAGGTGTGTATTTATAGAGAGAAGGACTAGTGGTGAAACATAGGTCAAGTGTCTTCAATGAATTGGTTAGGACGATCCGAAGTTGTGGGTTGCTGGTTAGTTGCTCCAATGGTACGAATGCATAAATGATTCGGCCTTCTCCCCACCCTAAATCAGTATGGAGAGGACCCAACCGATCAGTATTGGGTACATTGAATCCCCTACATAGACTAACGTCAATTATTGGATGAGCAGTATATATAAATCGTCGTGAAAGTAGTAAGATATTTCTAAAAAAGGGCCTTGAAATCGGTTCTGTTAGGGAACATAGCCAGAAGCCAAGATTATTTATTGTGAGTAGAAGGAAGAATGATTTTAAGCCAGCAGACATTCGAGGTTAGAGATTCGAGATTCGTACGGCCGTGTACAGAGTGTTTAGGTTTACACTCCATCCCTTCGACGGAAATTATGAAATAAGTTATAGTTGGATTATATTAAACGACTTAGAGAAATTTAGCCATCTGAGTCTCAGACAAGACAAAAAGGTTAGGGTTAGAGTTAGAGAGGTGGTATTCCACTGAATGCACAGTTAGAGGGCAGCAGCTGGCGGATGTTGGTCAAGTCTATATGAAAAGCCCGCGCTTGTGCAAATTGCCACACACTCACACACCGAGAACCACCAGCAAATCAAAAACAACAAATAAAAACAAACAGACAAAAAAAACAAAGGTGAAATCAGATTAAAATTGTTCGTACACTAAAACCTTAACACCGTAAATGTTAAAACGCTAAAACCGTATTTGCAATAAATATGTAAAAATAAAAATCTTATAAAATTTTCAAACCATCTACGCCTTTCAACACCTCCACAAATTTTACGAACAAAAAAATACAATTCAACATAAAACTAAATGTATATAATTAACGAATATTTAACCAAAATAAGTTAGCGTTATGCTAAAACCCGTTTAAAATAAAAAAAATAGAAACACTAAAAACTTAAGTTAAAAAAAGACGAAGAAAAAATATAACCTAGTACTATCTAAACTACGTATTGCACAAACTCAAAAACTAACTATGACTATCTAAATTCTAACATATCTAAAAAGTTTCAAACACAAAAGTTAAAACGAATAGCTTATCTTTTATAAGGATGATCTAATTATTAAAATATTAAAACCATAATAGTCAAAAACAATTAAAACAGGAGAGCACTTAATGTACAAACACACTTAATAGGAAAAATACTAAAACATTATGAACACTACTCAACCCATTATAATAGCTCCGGTAAAACACAACCTATCACCACACAGTCTCACACGTGAGCTGTGCGTCAGGATATAAAATTGGATAGTCATTTTTTTGTAATTATTGAAGGCTTTTTAAAATTTTTTGGATGAGAATGTTTCATGGGTATGTTGAAAAAGGCATTTACTAATGTCCTATAACCAGTTAATCTTCATGTGGAGGGTGTTTTGCTTAATCCGTTACATGTTTTGTTGTATTAGTTAGTGTTTATGTAAGGAGTGAATTTTTTGAACCCTGTGATGATAGGGAGCGGAAGGTATTTAAAATTATTATTAATAATAATATATATATATATATATATATATAATAATATATTATATAATATATATTATATATTAAATATATTATATATATATATATATAATACTATATATAATAAATATATATATACTATAATATAATAATATTCATGCGTAGCGTAAGTTTCAAGAAGAGTTTGCTCTTAGATGATAGGAGATAATCTAGTAATTATATATATATAATATATATATAAATATTATTATAATATATATATATATATATTATATATATATAATATAAATATATATATATTATATATATATATATATATATATATATATTATATATAATATAATAAATATATATATAATTATATATAATATATATATTAATTATATAATAGATATATATATATATTATATTTATATAATATATATATATATTATATATATAATAAGATATATATTTAGTATATACATTTAGTATTTGCAACTCATCAATTATTTATAAATTGATTTCAAATTCGTCTTTCTTTTAAAGAAACTGTCTAATATTATCAGATCTTGTGAAAATTTAAGACGTTTGAATTGGACGATTCCGAATAGTTTTCTCTATCGACTAGACACATAGGCTTCAAATTCTTGCTTGTATGAAGCCGTGTTGCCCGGTATTGTTAGAACTAATTCTCTTAACTTAAATACTTCACTCAGCCATATGGACATTTTTTTCAACTATAAATTCAATAGTTCATGAACTGCGTTTATTAGCAAATTCATTACTTATATGAAGAATAGAAAGCTCGTTTTTCAGAGAACATAATCAAACTTCTCTCCATACATGTCCCTCGTTTTAGAAAGCAAGTCAATCGGAATGAATTTTATATTATCGTAATTTTCATTGCAGAGAAGCTGGAAATATTCTAATTTGGAAAAATGACTTGTATCTTTTATTAATCGAAAGATAAGTTATCAATAGTTTTGTGATATAACTGAAGACTCTGTCTCTATAGTTTGGATACTAGAAAAGGTATGACAAGATGATGACAGTTGAAAGTTGGATTTTGAGGGATTTTCTGAAGGATTTTACAGAAGATAAACGAAACCTTTTGGCTTTACATATACTTCTATAATCTTTTCCTAATCAGTAAAATTTATAACAGCATTATATATCATAAGATTTGTTGCAGACAATATAACGAGTGGTTGGTATAGGCAAATATTATAGAGAATAGCTCAGAATTTGAAAATGTGTCTTGAATCATTATAAAAAAACTGAGAAATTCTCGCGCCTTTTAACAGTCGAATCATCGTCCATTCACAGGGATGCTCAATAAAACATAATAAAAAAAAAATCAATCAAATGACCCCTATATTGAGGCACTGTGTTTCAAACGTGAGCCAAAATTCCATCTAGCTAGTGAAACTGAAGGTAATTTTGTTCCGAACTTGCTGTAGAAGCTTTTATACTTTTTGAATTTTTTGAGAAATATGTTTGTTAATCCAATTCAAAGTAGAGAAATTTTTTTAGTCTTCAAACTCAATAACCTTGCTGCAATTAAATTCAAGACATGAGCATAACAGTGTGTAAAATTGGCTAATGGATATTTGTCAAGCACTTTTTCTGTAGTCCTCCTATTTCACCACTCATTACATTAGCTCCATCATAGTCGTCCAACCAGTTTTTCTTAATTTTAAACTCTTCAACTACATTATAACCAAATCTAAGTAACCCGTAACTGTTTCCTACATCACTTACATCAGAGAACCCATTTAAACTCTCAAAACACTTATGCCGTTCGAACGTACCTAAATGTATCCAAAACTCGATATACTTTAATTACATCGAAGTTTATCAAGTATTATAAAAACAACTTGCTGAATAATTTCTTCCTTTATGTAGTTTTTAATGAACTATACGAATAAAGCCTCAATTTATATCGCTTGTATATCCGTTATGTCCTTGAAAAATAGTCGACTTCTAAAATATTATCAAGAAAGAATATTATATATTATATATATATAGTATAATATATTATATATATATATATAATATATATATATATAATATAATAATATATATATAATATATATTATAAATATATATAATTAAATAAATATTATATAATAATATATATATTATGTATAATATAAATATATATATAATAATATATATATCTATATATATATAATAATATACTATATATATATATATATATATATATTATATATAATATATATATATATATATTTTAGATATATAATTTAATTTCAGTTTTCTCTTTTCAGCACACGATGTTCTAACTTGCAGACGAAACAAAATTAATATTATTCAATTTGTTTTCGAATTTAAACCTAAATATTTCAAATTTATTATTATAAAGTGTGTGTAACTTTTGCAATAAAATTAAAATGGAATCACAAAGTCTTGAAGGAAAGAAATTATAATTTTCGTCAAAACAAGAATTTATAATTGTAGTCTTTGGCTTATTTTGGCAATACGTGCTAAAATCTATAGCACGCTAAGATCGATTTTAATATTCGGTATTCTCTGAGTTGTCAGCTACGCGCTTAAAGTTTGTAAAATAATTGATTGAGTATGTTAGAAAGGCGAGCTGTATAATTTTTTAACGCCTTGTTGATTGTTAATGTATTATGCTCTAAACTACAAGATGTTAAATATTCATAGATAAGGATTTTTTTCATTTCATTTTATTTATCTACTGGGCGTGCGCAGCACACTTGGAATCTACGCCCCTGATATATATATATATATATATATATATATATATATATATATATATATACATATATATACATCTAAGGCTCTTATAGAAAATTTCTATAACCTAATTTTATAATATAGTAGACGATATAATAGGCATCTGCCAATTGTAGCTACATTGCAACCTTCGATTACAAAATATATTTTTTTTAGCACTTTTTATGACTTCTAGTATTCAGTATCTTCCTAACCTTTTTTAAGATTTTCCAGCTAATCTGGTTAACCTATCTTGGCTAAATTTAGGACTTCTTTAGCACTTTTAACCTTCTTTCGGTATTTTAGCATTTTTGGTATATATTTAGCGACCTTTCTAACACTCAGCTATGTTCATAACTTTTTTTCATAAATTTTCAGCTAAATCTGGCACTCATCAAAGTAAATTTAGGATTTTCGCACTTTTTATCCTTTTTCGTATTTTAGCATTTTGGTAATATATTTTTAGCTACTTCTTATATCATCTCGTTCCTAAACCTTTATCATTTACCTATAATTTTTGGCAACCTAAGGTAATTTTTTTAGGATTTAGCACTTTTTACCTTTATTGATATATGTTTGCCTTATTTAGCCACTTTCTAGTACTCAGCTACTTTTGAGCCATTTTTTAAGCTTTTTCCTGTAATTTCATTAGTTTACATTCACAACTACTGTAAATTATAATAGCTCCTCGTATCATCTTTATTGATACAGTTTATCTTTTTTTAATCTCCATTTATCACTTTCAAGCCATCCCAAGCTAACTTCCCCTAGCAACGGATGCGGTAGCAACCGTTAGGCTTAAATAATCCCCATCAACGGCCTAGCATCCGTTAAATTATTTCACCTAGGAACGTTAGACACAGCAACTTTATCCTTTCAGTCACCCACCACGTTCATGAGTACATTTTATCAACTGGAGAGGATACGTTTACTGCCTCACTTTATAAAAACGTCGATATTTAGCCGACAGTCATAAGCGTCGTTTCATCGCAATTAGTCGTTCGTTTGAGTGCAGCCCCGAGTCCCGCCCGCCCCGCAAAATATAAATATAATGCATGTAAGACCGGCATAGATCTCCCAATCCTAGGAAAGCTCGAACCGCCGCTCGAATACTCGAGATTATACACATATTCAGCGCACCTACCATGAAAAATTCTCGTGTCTTGAATACTTTAATAAATTCAAGTATGACATCACAGGTATGTTTTACCTTTGAGTTCTTATGATAATATTAAATTAAAACTTTAAACATAAATCATGATAAATCACTTCTTTTTCTTATAGATTTCTTATTAAAAAGCCTCTAAACATTTAGCCATAGCGAGTACTTGAGAGATAAAATGTTAAAGAAGAGTAATATTTTCTATTTCACTAGAGATTCAATTTTGTAGTCGACCTTTATCTATCGAAACATAAAATACTATTTTATTATTTTTTATGGCAGAGCGTATGCACACCTTTGAAAAAAGTACATCCTACAATCATTGCCAACGCTTATTAAACAAATATTTCAATATATTATAATATATATCTCCCTC
>JABUQX010006710.1:0-12500 GCA_015478945.1 Trachelipus rathkii
AATATAAATTAATAATTATTATATAATATAAATAATTAAACGCTACAGTTATTTCACATAAAATAAGGGTTTATAAAATATGAATACATACTTATAATCGAGTTTAGTAATGTATAAGAATGAATTATGGCACAATTTTGAGCCGAGAAATAAATTTTTCAAATAAGAAATAAAATATAAATGTCAGTTCATGTTATTAATAAGTCGGCAAAAACACATCAAGGTAATATTCATTCTCGTTGAGGGGTAGGAAAATATTTATCAAAAATCTTACCATGTACAAGATTTATAGATTCCACAGCAACAGTCAAAAATATTAACGAAATTAGTATTATATATATATTAATATATATATATATTAATATATTTATATTATATTATAATATATTATAGTATATAATAATATGATTATATATAATTATATATATTATACGTATATATATACTTATATTATATATATATATTACATATATTATAGAATATAGGTAGATATATATTAAATATAATATATTATATTCTAATATGATATAGACTATATATATATATTATATAGATATATAAATATATATTATATAATTATAAATATATATATATATACTATATATATATATATATATATTACTATTTTATATATATAATTACTCTATATAATATTTATAATATATATATATATATATATTATATATACTATATATATATATATATATATAACTTTTATGGTTTCACATACTCGCGCTTTTTTCTGACATCTTCCATAAAAATGTCTACGCCAACTTTTTTACTTCCACTTTCACGTATCTTGCTTTATTCAACATCAGCTCCGTATCATGCCTTCTGCTAAAGTTGACATCTTCACTCAAGTCTTTGTCTCTAATTCCATTTTTCCACATTCCATCAACTTATTCCTGTCTCCCATTGCAATTTCTTCTAAAGATGTGACTTCTGTTTCATCTTCCATCTGAACTTAATAGTAACAAAGTTGTACGGTACATACGGTATACCTTTGGTATGGTTCTTATAAGTTGTGTTTTCAATGTTGGTAATGCCTTCAATGTAATGTTTTCAATGCCTGGGTAAACTGTTTCGTCCCCGTATATCAACTTCGGCCTTTCCACTTCACGTTGAATAGGCTCGCTTATGCAATCTGTTGCTTTAACTTCTGTCTCCTTTCCTAGGTTTTCAAAGCTATCCACATCAAAAAGATTTGGAAACATCTTAAATCATCAAATCTTTTCTCAGAAAGCTTGTACACCTTCCGGAAGAAACGCTAGACTAATGATCATCGCTCTGGCTGTTGGTTCTCTGCTCTCCTGCATTCCTGGTAAATCCCTTGTTTTGACACTAGACACAAAACTTTGGTCTCGAAATTTACTTCCTTCGGTATATATCCAAATATCCGTAACCTTCTTTCTAATTTCCTTCCAGATAGCTCTTCATTAATTATTTTAGACTGCAACCACTCTTTCTTTAAATATGTTAATGCTGAATTTCCTCAGTCCTGTCCTCGACTCTTTTTCTTCTCCTTCATTAATGATATTTTATTAGTCACTATATCGCCTACACCCAATTTAATAATACCGATGTCATCACCTTTCTCTTCCTTTCATTTTTTAACGCATCCATCTTCGACGACAGTCATAATAATGCTAGATGAGTATGACCTATTGACCTTTGACCAATCGACCTCTATTACTGATCTTGTCTTTCGGCATATTCTAATTGGAGAAGAAACGTTAATGTAATTGCTCTCGTGCGGTTCCAAAAAAAAATTCATCTCTTCTTATCTACTCGAAATAATTTGCACATCTATCATATTAATATATTATAATAATACCTCATTATTATATATACTGTAATATATATATAGTATAGTAATATATATAGTAATATATACATATGGTATTATAATATATATATTTATATATATATCTTTTAATGATCTATACTATAATGAAGAACAATATATACATTATATATAATATAAGAATTAGAACGCCTCGTGGCGTAGGAGGTTTGACTCGCGACTCTTCGTGCGAGAGGCAAGTGCTAGTTCAATCTTACCTAACACGTTTGCAGTTTGCAGTTCCATCTTTCCTGGTGTGGCAAGAATTAAAATTCGAGTTGCGAACACATTTTCGGTGGCGGCAGTTTAGGGAATTAGCCATCTTTAAGTCGATTTCCTGTTAGTCCCCTTCCCCCCCCCCGTGTTGACTCTTTGACAATCGGATTAAGCACTGTTAACGGGAAGTATTGTATTATTATATATCAGTAATATATATATATATAATTATACTAATATATATATATATTATATAGAATATATATATATTAATATACTATATTATTAAAACTATCATAATATTATATATATATAAATAAAGCGCACACACACACTATATATACATATATCATAACATGGGCGCTAGCGACCTGCGGGGTGGTGTTTCTGTCGCCGGTCCAGACCCCCCCGAGAAATTTTTTGATCCCGAACTTTTTATTAAATTATATCTAGAACTCAAACCAGTTTTCAGTTAATCTACGGGCTTTAAGTTCTGCTCTCTCCTCTTCATCTCTCTCTCTATCTATACTATCGCCTATATGATATTATTATAATAATTATTTATAGTAATTAATATATCATTATATATATATTTATATCTATACTTGATATATACCGTATATATATACTATATACATATTTACACACAAATGCTTAAACATATTCAACAAAAACTCCCCTTCCAAATTCCCGTTTCGCCCTTCATCTTTGTTCCTATATACACGTATGCTTTGCTATTACTCGTTTCCCCGTTTTTTCAATTGGTTTTACTTTATAACTTCTATTTAGTAAAGAAATTACCATAGCACTTTTATCCGTTAAAGAACGTTAATGATATTCATTAATGATGTTCTTTTAGTTATAACATTGGCCCTAGACACAAGATAATTCAAAAATACTTTTTTCGAGCCAAAATTTCCGATTACTTCACTCAACATTTATTCGCCTGCCCAGTAAACTCTTACCTTATAGAATCTTCTAGCAAGAAGCGATGTAAGCTAGCTCTTAAGTTTCTAATATGGCTACTTTGTGAATACAACATAATCGATGATCAAAGCAAAGGGCTGCTTTTAACCAATCCTCTTGGAGCACCACTCTCCAGCGATATAAACTTTAGCCTAAGAATTGGAGAGAGAATCTAAGTTTTCAATTCTTTTGTCTGAACATGCATTTTAAAGGGAGTAGTGCCACTGGCTATACTCCCCATCTCATGGAGCAATACGGCAGCTGTTGAGTGAAGCCTTTCTGCTAAGAATATGCCGTTGCTTTCTTTTGCTCAAACGAATGCCGTAGGAAAAGGAGGCACCAGCTGTTACTGGCGCATTGATTTCTTGAGGAAAATTAACAAAATCGATAAGATTGAGCCCCATTAGGGAAACTTGTTGCTAATTCATCAAAACACGGGCCCCATATTCGCACTAAACGTCGTCACTGGATTAGGCAGATAATTTTTGTACTATTGTCTATAAAGGCGACTCGATGTAAATATTGTAAGCAAATCGATAGTCAAATTTACAAGATACAGGCTGAGAAACAAATGAGGCTAGACAATTGAGAAGTCGGATATATAAAGCCTGTACGCACCCAATATTTTGTCGGGACAAAACAAGGCTGCATAGCATATGCTGTCGGAGAAGGGGCCGCTCGCATGGACTCCGGAGGTTTTTTTCCAGGGACAACGATAAATATTTTGGGATAACTAGATGCAGTTGATGGCAGATTTAGAGCAGTTGTTAAGATTTCAGTCTGATGCTTTGACAGCGATCATCTTATAATACATCGGTGTGAACACCTTAAAGAAATGGCACATACCAGGGCATCTCCTAATACCTAGTCCTTCAATTCAACAACCGAGTTAATTGAAATGATCAAATTTATCATAAAGGAAAAAAAATTGTGCAGTCAAAACATTAATATAGCTACATGTTTTTCCGTACTCGCGGATGAAACGACAAAAATTATCAAAAAACTGAACAACATGTAAATAATTTTTGTTCATATTAGGGGCTCAGGCTTTAAAAATTAAGAGAAGATTTTTCTTGAATTTGTGGCCCGTAGAAGGACCTAACTGAGAGAAGTTTTATCGCTTATGCAGATTATTCGAGTTCTCTAAGGAAAATCGGATTTGCCTTAAACATATGATGGTCCAAGGGAATGATGGTGCTGCAGCGATCATGAGTGATGTTAAAGGAGTTCAGTCATATATAAGAGAAATTTGTCCAGCAGCATTATACGTTCATTGCAGTGCGCATGTATTAAACTTGACGATAAGTCATGCCTCTAAAGTAAAGTCTGTTAAATTGTGATTGGGGGTCGTAAAAAGTGTAGGCAGTTTTTTCTCTCTCTTACCAAAGAGAAACAATATGCTTAAAGAATATATTAAAAAAAGATTTTGCAAATCTAAAAAATAAGTCACTTTTAGCTTTATGTGAAACTAGGTGGGTTTACAAACATGATGCCATAATAAGATTCAAAGAACTTTTTGTGACCGTAGCTCATGCACTAGAAAATATAATTGACTTGAAGCTTTGTTAATGGTGACACGATGTAACACAATGCACATCAGATATATTCTATTCTCGACGGAAGAATTTATAATTACCCTTTTTGTTCTTGAAAAATACATATCATGTACTTGGGAAATTTCGTTTCTACTACAAAGTTGATTGCAGACTTAACTGAAGCATGTTGACCAGTGTCATATAATGTGTACTCTCATGCAAAACTGTGTGATCGGATTCTAGATCACCATCTTGAGAACAAGTTATTATTCACTGAGGCACCAATCTAGCTTCCCCAATTAAACGCAACCAATTTCGATTTCCGTCGATCTTACTCTCCGTACGAGACGTGCAGCTATTCATTAAAATATGCACAACACCTGAAAATTCATTACGATGTTTGGTTTTATTCCATTTTTAGAACATTCATGAGTAATTAATTGTATGGTGCGTCTGTATCATAACTTTGCTGTACTCTAATCTCTTAACAAAAATTTATTCCTCGGTCGCATTTTTGCATTTATCATCGTTTTCCTGGACTACATGATTGCTCTAATAATTTTATGCAAAACATTTCTCATTTATCTAAAATAATGTAAACATTGAATTCGATGTTGTGGAGAAAGAAATGGTAGTCGAAATAGACGTAGAGACACGATAGGCCAAAATATCTGCAATAGACCTATTACCTATACGTAGGCAATTTTTCCATACCAATTTTGTATCCTATTATTGAGGCTTCCTGCAGGAATCTGTTAGCTGGTACCGACTACTGGTTTCAACGGCAACACCGAATGGATGCTTTCTCAACATATGAAAGCGCACTAAACAACGCTTTATCTCAGAAATTCGATGGATAGAACGTACAACATACACCACGATTACCAATGATATACAGCGAACATGATTAGCAGCCTTCGAAGAATGTTTGTAAGCGTTTTTGCGGGAAAGTCCTCTAGAAGAAAACATTTATTGTTTAAGGTAAGTTTAATATAGTACGGATATATACATATATTATATAGTAGTTAATATATATTATTATATTAATATTATATTATAATATTATATATATCATTATACTAGTACTCATAATAATATTATACTATAGTCTATTACCTTCAACTAAAACACATACACTCTACTTATACTATATTTGTATAACGCCCCCCCGACATTTCCTCCATGCTACAGCCTAGTGTTATATATATATATAATATATATATATAGTACGATATTAGAAAAATAATATACTATACTATAATATATACTACTATATATACTATAAGTATTATGATTATATATATATATAGGTGTACTATTTATATATATAAACCCCCCGAAAATTCTTCCATGTTAGTATAATTAACTATAGTATTATATATAATATATATATATATATATTATAATTCTATAACAACTATATGATTATGTATATTATATATATATACTATATGATACATAAATTATATATATACTATATATACATAATATATATATATATATATATACTTTATATCTTCTCACTTTAGATTATTATATATATATATTATATATATAATATATATATATATAGATATAGATCCGTGAGGAAAAGATAATAAATACATACGTTTTGCTTTGCTCAGTCCGAATGTCTATTCTTTGATTTTTAAAAAAAAAAAGACTACTATTTATGCTTTCAGTGATCATAATTATATAATTGTATAATTAATAATAATCATTATTTGTATTATTCGTATAAATTGAAAGAAAATGGAATGAAATTGAAAGGAAAAATAGATGAGAGAAAGGGAATAACTAATTTATCTGTTTCAGTAATTATATAAATTTCTCTCTCTCTCCTCGTCTTCTCTTCTCTCTCTCTTCTCTTCGTCTCTCTCCCTCTCTTCATCGCTCTCTCTCTCTCTCTCTTCTCTCTCTCTCTCTCTCTCATTCTCTCTCTCTCTCTCACGGCACACTGTCTGACTCTGCTGTTTCTTTAATATTTAACTGAAAATTATTATATATTCTCTCTTAATCTCATTATTGATTACTTATTATTATGTTTTTATATTATTATTAATTTTATTATTATCTATCATTAATTAATTATTATTAATCTTATTATTATTATTATTATTAATTATTATTATTATTATTATTATTATTATTATTATTATTATTATTATTATTATTATTATTATTATTATTATTATTATTATTATTATTTATTATTATTATAATTGATTATTATTATTATTTATTCATTATTATGTATTATGATTATTTATTTATTATATGAATTATTCATTTCTCTCTTTTATACTGCGTTTTATTTTATGTTGGTTGGTTTGATATGATTTGATAAAAGATTTAGTTAAATATTGTGATTAAATATTTTATAATAAAAAAATTACAGTTCTTAAACCTTTTTAAAGTAAAAGGAAAGTAGGCGATAAATTACAGGCTTTTCTATAAATAGACCCAAATAAATAAATAAATACATAAATAAATAAATAAATAAATAAATAAATAAATAAATAAATAAATTCCCTTTTGTAGAACAATCGATTCACATTTCTTTCATACTTATATTTTATTAATACTTTGTAAACTGTGAGAAAGGGTTGCCATCATTATGCGACATTGATTCAAACCAATTTTAACTAAATTCACGCTCTCATATATATATATATATATATATATATATTATTGTTGGTCTAATATGTAATATATATATATATATATATATATATAAATATTAATATAGTATATTAATATATATAGTATATAGTATATATAAGTATATATAATATAATATACTATATATTATTATATATGATACTATATATATTATAGTTATATTATATAATGGTTGGGCCGGAGACTTTGTCGATCGCAGCCGAGGTAGTTAAAATACATTTTTCATTCCTCGTTTACAATGACATTTCAGGAGAGTTTATCAGCAATTTACGTTAATTTATCAGTTTCTATGGATTCCTCAAAATTTCTATCAATGTTCTTTTTTATGCGAAATTTTTGCACACTTCTCATTCATATCCTACATATATATTAATATATATTATATATATATATTATATATAATATTACTTATATATAGTATATAATTATATTTATATTTTACTATCAAATATATATCTATAGTTATCTTTAAATATATTATTATTATATACTTAGTCAAATATGATATAGTAGTAAATATATATATATATATATATATCATATATTATATAATTAGTATATATATATATATAATATATAAATTATTATTATACTATATTATATTATATATACATATATATATTATTATATAGTTATATATATATATATAAATATTAGCATATACTAGTATAGGTGGTTGTGTTTGTGTGCTTAACAGTCTATGAAAAGTTAGTTCTGAGTAACCAGATTGAATTAGCCAAATAGGTCATTCGATGTTCTTAATGAGAAACTAAAGTTTCAAAGTTGGGTTGAAATATTTAAAAGCATAAATTTTTTGTTTAGATTACTTTAATAAGGAGGTTTTGTTAGTTCAAGTTAATGGAATTGACCCTTGCGCTATACATTATCACCTTTTTCACATGTCCTGAGAAGAAAGCATACCCTTCTTTTCACATTTTCAGGGCTTTTCCGTCTCTCTCTTCTCAATCCTCATTCTCTCTCTCTCTCTTTCTCTCTCTCTTCTCCTCTCTCTCTCTCTTATACAGCACATCACACATCGCGACCACAAAACACGACACACTTTCTCCTCTCTAGCATAGCCTTCCTCAAATCCTTCAACTCTCCATTCATACTTCTGCTCCTACATCCTTACTTTTTAAGGCTCTAAGTATTGACTTTTCCCATTCCCAATAAGCTACCGTACCGTTTATCAGTCGTTTCAAATACTGTTTTCGCAATTGGTTAGAAAACTCTCCTTCAGAATAATATATATATACTTTATATAAATATATATATAATATATTTAGATACTTATATATAATATACTATATAGTTAATATTATTTATATATATATAATAAGTATATATGTCATATATATACGTAAGTAATACTTACTCATAGATATATATAGTAGAACCTGTGGAAATAACCACTGTTACTATATATAATATTATAGTATTTAATTATATATATATATATATATATATATATTACTATATGATATATATAGATAATATTTATATAATATTTATATCTATATATAGTATATATATACTATAATAGATAGTATATATATCTCAGGGCGATAATAGGGGTAGGCAGGCGTAGGCTAGCTCCTTACCCAATATTTTTTAGGCTTTTAATAACCATAATTTAAATCGGTAAAGTAAAATAAAATGTATGAACGTGAAAGTGGTAAAAAAGAAAAGCAAGAATTATATAACAAATAAATTTAAAGAAATTCAACTACTTTATTAAAAATAATTATAATAATTAAATTCATTTGGAAATTTCCTTTCCTACTCTGTTCCTAAGACTAAAATTCTAATCTATGGGCGTACATAGCATCTTCATATTTCATATAAATAGATAGGAAAAGAGCCAAGCATTCATACCTTGAGCTTTGATGCAGAAAAATAAGCATTTCGCGAGTTATCGAAACTTACCTCGCTACCCAGTGACATCGGTACGAATAATATTGAAAAAAGATTTTGAGATCATTAGCTTCTTCGTCTCTTCTCTCTCTCTCTCTCTCTTCTCTCTCTTCTCTTCTTCTCTCTCTCTCTTCTCTCCTCTCCTCTCTGTCTCTCTCTTCTCTCTCTCTCGCTCTCTCTATCTCATCTCTATCTCTCTCTTCTCTCTCCCCTCTTTTCTCTCTTTCTCTCTTCGATCTCTCTCCTATTCTATCCTATCTATCTATCTATCTATCTCTCAATCATATCTTTTTCATCTATCTATCTATTATTATAGAATCTCGGGGGATTTGAGATTGAGCTTCTCTGGGACATATTGATTTATTTTCACTTTATCTATCTATCTATCTATCTATAAATGTTTTCTCATACTATTTGCTGAGTTAAGTTTTGGAATGAGGCAGTGAGGTGTTTGTGCTTTATTGAAATTTTAAATAATAAGTGTAACATTTTTATTATTAAGATGTTGTTTACCTTTTATTAATTAAAATAAATTATGTTAAAACAATTCTGGAGCCGTACTGTCAAGGCTTTGAGTCAATCTTTATGCACTTATATACACAAAGATAAAACATGCAGCTTCTATTCAACAGGGACGTGAAAAAAATTTCAAATTGTTTCTTCCAAATAAAGTAAGGACGCGTATTGCAAGATTACAAGAGTTTTTCGTTATATATATATAGTTATATTATATACTTTATATATATATTATATAAATATACTTATATATATTATCTATACTATATATTATATATACTTATTATATTACAGTTTAATATATATAATATATACTAGTATATATATAGTAATAATATATATATATTCAACTTTGCTAATCAAAATTGATGTGATTTTAGCTTTAAAATGATATATATATCATTATATATATTAATATAGTATATATATATATATATAAGTATATTTAAGTATATATATATAAATTATTTTGTATCTCAAATACCTATATATATATATATATCTATATTATTTTTATATATATATATATATGATTACGACGAGCAAATTGTCCAACACCCACCTACACCAAAAATTGCTACCATTCACAATTGCCTCCTAACAGAGCCTCTTCTTCCCATTGTCAACTGTAAGTCAACTGTTCGTCTAATAAAAGGTTATCACACATTATTTCCAGACTTTTGTTACTTTTGGATTTGGCTTTCATGTTTCAAACCCATACACTCAACCAGAGCAAATGTATTAAAAAATTAATCATGTTCTGTTTGCTTTTAAATCCTTGCTTTTTATAATTCTAGAAAAAACTAAAAATTTGATGGTTCTTTTTCTGCTGCATGCTGGTTTCTTCCAAAAAAAAAAAAAACTTTCAATAAAAATTATAATTAAAACTTTCTCCTACATCCTACATTCTCACTCTCTTATATTTTTGTCCTTTTTTTTATTTTTTATTTTTATTTTTACGGTCAAGTGCATAAATTTTTGTTTTTCATTTTCTGTCTTCGATGCAGCTACATGCTTTTTAATTTGGGTTAATTTTTATCTTTAACAACTGCTCATAGATGTTAACCCAAACAAAAACTTTCCCAAATTCAAAAAAAAATCGGATCATGTGGGTTATCTACTCCACCTCCATAAATACATATCGATTGTGTGAATTCGAATACATTTCATAAAACTGAAGTAAAAATGCGTTAAGTCAAATTGAAACTATAATAATAAAGCAGATTCACACCTTTAAAAATATTAAAAAAAAAAAAAATAAATCTATATAAACTAACTAAACTCAACATAACCTATATTTAACGTATATATAGTGTAATTTATTTTTATATTTATAATTTATTTCTCTTTGCATTGTTAAAAAACAAAAAAATACGCATCTGGCAGCAAGAGCGTTTTGTAGACTTCATTTGATTACGTAGATGTAAAAAAAAATTTGACTTGAGCTTAACTTGAGGCAGATAACCCACATGAGCCAAAAAAATCTTATTTTCCCCTACAAAGTGCAGTTCAAGTCTTTAAGTTCTTACTTTAAATGTACTAATATATCTCTTTCGCAGTTCAGTAAGTAGTTACGTCATATAAGGCAAATTATGGTTCCATCCTGGTTAAATTCAACCATCGTTTTCCTTAAAAGATTTATCAAAAGTGTATACCATCTCTTCTTAAAGAATCATATTCATGTTTAATCTCTAAGTTAATTGCTACTTACTATACAAGGATTCTGCTAATCTTGAAGTCTTATCCTTTCCTCCAACCAATGCTAAGCAACTTCACTATTAACATGATTCACCAATTTTTAGCGATTATAACCGCTAAATTGCTTCTTACTTTTAGTATTTCTAGACATCACATCTATGCTTGGCCACTAATATATATTTTTCAAAATCTTTTATGTTATTTTTAACAATTTCTCTATTTATATCATCAAATACTAGCTCCCCATTTTCCTTAACATTAATATTTTTATTTTTTTTCTAATTATTTCTACTCCTACCCTAAATCCATACTTAGCTTCCTTTTTTTTGGTTGTTGCAATGTATATACCTAGTTAGAACAGAATATTTTCCTTATTCTTCTCATAGTTTAGTCAACCTTTTCCTGCTCTCTCTCTCTCTCGTTCTCTCATTCTCCTTCTCGTCCTCTCTCTCTCTCTCTCTGCTCTCTCTCTCTCTCTACTGTTCTCTCTCTCTCTCTCTCTCCTCAACATTATCATTAGTTCATGGAATAGAAATATTGACACTGTTTTTTTTTACATTTCAATATCTTCTTTTACAACAAAGATTTTTTTCCTCTTTAATTTCACTATTTTCATTCAGATAAAATGAACCAAACTACCAGTGAAGTTTAATTTTGCCAATAGAAACCTACCACCTACATGGATAGGTGAATTAGCTAAGTATAGCAATTTATTCAATTTTTTCTTTTCTTACTAACGACGGGTTTGAACTCCACGCACACTCCATACTCTAGTCCTCACGGCGCATCGCCACCATCTTAACCGCCAAAGCACCTGTTGTATTTCTATAAACGCACTGACATGATCACGTCGGTAATTCTTTTACATATATATATATAATTATATATATATTATACTATATATACTATATATTATATATATATAATACTATTATATAGTATAGTTATTATATATATATATATATATATATATATATATTATATATATATTAGCTATATTATATAATATATAGATTAGATATGATAGCAGTAGATAGAAGGCTCATATACTGAAATCCGATTTATGGGATATGGTTTATGGTTAAATAGTCAAAATTCGTGGCCGGTCAATGGTCACGAAATTGATACAT
>JABUQX010006710.1:17500-60000 GCA_015478945.1 Trachelipus rathkii
TATGTTATTAGTTTTTCACTATATATTATGTACCTATCGTCGTTTGGTCAGAGATATTCATAGCGGTGCCATTTGGTAAGGGTTTAGTCCTATGTAATTTTTAAATTGGTCTTATTCTCATATATGGTTGATTCACTTGCAATTTTTTATTGATATACATATATTCTAAAATATTTGTTAATTTGAGTGAAAATTTGAATGAATTGAAAAAAGAAAAGCAAACTAACTATTCATGATTTCTTTAGCAATGTTTCCGAATATATGAACCAGAGAAGTAGAGTTTAATAGTATAAACTCTACTTTAATTGTTTTAATTTCTAGAGGTTTAATTGTTTTAATGATTAAAAATAAAGAAAATGTTAGTAATGATCTTTTTTCAAACTTGTCTCAGTACATTTATTGCCAAAGTATCCCTTTAATCAATTGATTTTTTTTTTTTTTTTTTTTCTTTTTTTTTTTTTTTTTTTTTTTTTTTTAAGAAACTTTTTTTTTTTTTTTTTTTTTTTGGTTGTTGCCTAAGTATTGGCCCCAATTTAACCTCGTGGTGTGAGTGTGTTGTGTTAATTTTTATTCTTAATTATCTATTCATATTTTATATCTATATATATTTTATGTTATTATTTTTATTATCTATTATTATTACTTATTATTATTTTGATTATTGATTTTATTGATTCAATATTTATTATTTAGATATTTATGTATTATCTGATTCTGCTTGATTTCATTATTATTCATTATCTATTAATTTATTATTATTCATTATTAATTATTGATTATTATTATTATTATTCCTTATTATTTATCTTCCTTATAATTCGTGACTTATATCTGATTCATTATTATGTATGTATTCATTATCTATTAATTTTTATTATTAATCTATTTCTCAAAAGATTGATATTATTGATTATTCATTATTATTATTAATTATTCTTATACTCCAATCTCATCTCCCTGCTTCTTGTCTCTAGTTACTTGTAGCTACTCTAATAGTTTACACTGCCGCAATTATATTCAATCTTGTAAAAATAATACGATCAAATAAGTTAGATTAGCTATCAGCAATATTTCCGTGTATGCAATTAGTCTGCGTTTTAGGGCGAGGCCCCTGCTCCAAGTAAAGTTGGCAAAGAGCACACTGGGTGAAGTGTATAACAAGCTCCTCTTCGCCTCCGCCTTACTCCCGTTTTGTTCATTTCTCTCGAAACCCAACTTCACTCGTTATCTTCCACCCGTTTCTCAACTCTCTTATATTTTATTGAATATTTCTTGTCCAATATACTAGTGACTCCTTTATAATTCCGAGGATTTGGTAATAAAAAATTCATAACTCATTTATTGTAGAGTTAGCTGGCATTTCGAACTCCCACCTGCGATGTGACCCCCCTGCATATCTTAATCGCACTTTCTCTCAAACAGATTACGTGATATTCCTAATTCTATTACATAATACAGATATTGCCTATTACCTAAAATGTACTATTGGGAAATAAATCAGTACAGCTAATCACAGCTCAGTATTTCTCATTTACCAAAACACTTAAGTGATTATAAATTTTCAATCAAGTTCTCATGTTATAACATTGCGATGTACCCCGCCACCCTCTTTGTGAGTGAAGTCAAGTTAGTACAATATATTATCCTAGGTGAATCGTCGTATTTGATAACCGTTGCATCCTCTCCATGGATATATTTCAACACCTATTTCTCTTGTTGAATTCCTCAACTTCTTTTAATAAATCTTTGTTGGTAGACGCAATCACTCTGTCATCAACTCTAATATCTTTATCAGCCCCAACGCGGGTTATTTTTCCTTCCTGTAATGCGCCACTTTGGCTTGAGCCAATTATGTCTATTTTTTCATTACTCTCCCTTATCATGATACGTATCGGACAGATTACATGCTTTCCTCCATTCGTTGGCTTTTTTTCTTTACTTTCCTAATACTTTGGTTAACAATCTTATAGTCAACCATATTAGAGTTATTCTATTTAATATACTACCTTCTCCTACTGTTTTGAAAATAACGTATCCTCATGTATTCAATACCATCATATCCTGCACTATCTTCCTCCATTTTGTTTAATATTCTATAACTGCGTTTCTTTTTCACTTCCTCCTTCTTATACTATCATTCTATATTTCCTCATAAGTTACGTGTCTTTTTTCATGCAGCCATCGAGCCATCTAATTCTTCCTACCCCATTCTTCTCCCGTCACTAATAATTCCTCTAAATACTCGCTTCACATTCTATTTTCCTCGTTAACACCCTCTCCTCATCTAGAAGATGGTTTCTCCTCTCCTTATATTCAAAAACCGTTGTGACATTTTCTGGTTCTTTATTTCCTCTCATGCTCTTGGCATTCCAGTATAATAGTTTTCCTCCGTTGGCCCTTCTATATCCTGCTTCAGTTATCCTACTTCCTACTAATCCTTTGAACTAAAGTAATGTTCCTTATATTTCTTCCTTTTAACATCCTTACTCGCATGGTTTCTTGGCAGTTTACCATATTTCTATCCTGATTTCCCTTTCTCGATTCTGTCTTCATCCATATTTTCCTATAATTAATTCTTTATTTTTGAGCCTTAATCACTGCGTTCATAACATCCTCATTCCACCATGCCGTCTTCTTTTTCTTACCCCCCAGCGACGTTTTTGTATTTTCACTAGTATCTTCGCTCGCGATTCGATCCTACTCTTATGATTTTAAGGTCTTATCCATAACTTCTACCTCGCCGTTTCTTTATATCTTCTGTCCCTATATCGAATTCTTGCGTGTAAAAGTATAATTTCATTTTAAACTAATTCTCTCTTTCCACACCATCCACCCTCAGCTTTTCCAATCAGTATCTCTCTTTTGTTATCTTCCTTTTTTTTATATCTCTTGCCTTAGGTTTTCTCCTGTATTTTTCTCAAATTCTAAATGAGTATATAACCCCATATACTAAGCATATATCTATTTGTTGAATCTAGTGAAATTTAGTGGGTATAAGCTTACTTTAGACATCATATTCTCTAATGCAAAACATCCTCCTTATTACGTGTTTAGCTAGCATCATGTCAATCTTTGATTTCTCCGTGTATCTCTGTTCCTCCATACCACTCCACCTGATCATATAATCATAATATACCACGTCCTAACATTTCAGTTTGCTTCTATCATTGTTTGAAGAATATCATTCATAACAGCCATGTTGTGTCTCATCGCAAAGTGGATCAGGTACTCCCAATCAACGTTTCTCTCCCCTATTCCATGAATCTCTACTACCATCTCCTCTCCTTCCTCTACGTTCAATAATTGTCGTTCATATCCCCTATTATAATTTTCTTTCTCCTCTCACCCGTTCATAGGTCTGTTGGAGAACTTCCCTGAATTCCATTTATTCCTCAACTGGTCTTCCCTGGTGCGGCGCATACACTTGGATTAAGCTCAATGTTTCTCCTTCCATCTTCAACGTTATCGCAATTATTCTTTCATTTTTAACAAAGTTTCCATTACTCATTTCTTATAGAGTTCCGTTTCACTGAATGCATCGCCTACATCCGTGCCTTCTCTCCTTCCTCTCTCCCCTTGTAGATCATTACAAAGTCGTTATGTAATCTCTTAGTTCCACTTCCGCGGTACCTCACCTCACAAACCCCCAACACATCCAAGATTCTTCTTTTCCATCAAGTCCACGGCCTCCTCCTCCTTACCGGCATAAGTGGTTGCATTATTTATATATATGTCATGGTGCATACTTTTTCCGTAGTCCTTGTACTCACGCTTGTTCAGATCAACTCTCGATTCCCTGTGTCCGTAGGCATAGGCATGGGTAACTCGAGCGATTCTTTTTTTTAGCGTTGCCGCTTGCGCTACGCTGTCCGCCACAACCTTTCAGTAGTATATTCTATGCAGGGGTTCATGGGAAAGAAAATTGAATGGTAAGCAAGGGTTGTTCCAGCCCCTAAAAACCATGCGAAGAGTAATCTTCTTGTTACCTAACTTCGCTAAAAATATCCATTCAAATTCAACCAAATTTCGGATATTGCAGAACTTGGTAACGTTAAAATTGTCTTTTTAATAAAAAAAGGAACAAAGTTTGATTAAATTCTTTTATTGCTTGACAAATTGTTTATAAACATTATTTGTGGCTGGTTCTTAATGTAGTCTTGAATACGTAAAAAGCAAAAATTTTGGTGCTTCTCCTCATCTCGAATTAAATATTAAGTTTGCAATTAGACAAATAAATGTTATTTTGCAGTTTCAATTTAATTTTAACTAAACTCTCTTATTAATAAAAATATTTTTTTTCCAACTTTATTAAATCTTTTCTTCACATTGTTTAGTACTGCAGAATCTGACCACAAAACCTTCTCCGTCCTTAGAACAAAAAAGCAAAAAAGGCTCAGATCCTTTATAAGAAAAGCTCTCCTGGTGTCTTCATTTCTCTTCACAGCTTCTTCTATTGCTTCTCCTTTTCTCTTCCCAGCTGTTTTAATGCGACTATTTCAGACGACAGTAGCAGTAGTTGTAGTATTAGTATATTATATATTATACTATATATATAATATATATTATATATAATATATATATTAATATATATATATATAATATATATATATATATATATATAATATATATTTATATATAAATATATATTTATATATATAATAATATACTATATATATATATATAATATAATATAGTATATATATACATATTATAATATATAGCTATAATATATATATAGATATTATCATATCTATATTATATATAAAACCGTGAGCACAATCGCGTAGAGTGACAGAGTCCGGCAAGGCAAAGGGATTCGAGTTCAATCCTTTATTCTGGATCGCAGGTATTCAAACAATAGATAAAAGTCCCCTCACTAGAATAATGATAATTTGCAACAAACGAGAATTGAACTGTTCCTAAACACCTTCTTTTCGGGATAAGCGGAATTGGAGCACGTGTTAGAGACTTCTGTACGTTCTAGCGGCGACGCTTTTTTATTGATTCAAATCATGGGCAAAATTTAAAAAAAATGTCCTTTTTTTCCTTCTATTATTATATAATATATATATATATACTATAATAATATATATACTATTATATATATATATAATATATATATATATATAATAAAATATATATTATATCATATAATCATATATACCTTTAATATAGTATGTAATATATATATATATATATTATATATATATATATATGTGTGTGTGTGTGTGTGTGTGTGTGTGTGTGTGTGTGTGTGTGTGTGTGTGTGTGTGTGTTTGGAATTAGAATTTTTTGGCATTCCTGGTCATTTAGTTTATATAAAGTTTTATGTAAGCCACCCCTCAAAAAATTACCATACAGTTTGGAGAAATACCAAGGAGACTAACACTGTTCTGGTCTGTGGAAAGACCTGGCAACCTACTTCAGCTTTGGATTGAAACTACGTTAGATGCATAAATTTTGCATGCCACTTGGAAAATATTTGAACATTTAAAAGACAACAACATCTGTTGTATAACTGAATAAGATGTTGCAAATTGAATTGATCTATTAGATTTTTCAGGTAAAGTTCCTGAGATAAGTAGTTCAGAAAGTTCTGAGAACTCGGTACCAAGGTGCTCAGAAAGTGATTGGAAAGGATTGAAAAAAGGCTTTTCTGTTGGAGGAAAAATAGGATTCTTCAACGAAATTAGATGGTGCTGGTACAACCAAAAGTTTATTTGACTTTAGTAATATTGTTTAAACTTTAAGTAATGTCAGATATGGTCATATAAAAAAGTTCATAATTATAATGGCAGAAACTCCAATTTCGATAAATTTTAGAGAATTTAAAGTAAAAGTTAAAGAAAATGTTAACGATAATAACTAGTTTTATTTTTTGGCGCATAAAAGGGATAAATAAATGATGTATCAAACCTAACTGAAGTTAGAGATATCTTTCTCGCATCTCCATTTAAGGTAGAAGTAATATAAATCTATAAAATATAGAATATGAATTTTTCTCTTCATAGGTTTAGCTTCGTCTTACTCAGACAAATCGAGTACACCCCTCCTTGAATAGGGCTGTGCCCGTGAACGGTGGTGTTACCATACTATATATATATACTTAATACTTAATTATAATATATATATAATATAATATATATATTCTATATAATATATACTATATATATATATATACTATATATATATATATATATATAACCATTGAAATCGAATGCAAATGGTATTTTTAGAACATGAAAAGAAATTATTGGTTTTCCTTCACTGAATGACATTTAGTTAATTTGCATTTCCCTTTTTATAAATAATGATAAAGGCTTAACTTTATTTTTAGAAATATTGTTCATTTTTAGATATTTAATTTTCATTATCATTTCTTTTTAATCGTTTAATTTTAATTATTTATAAATACTTATTTTTTTTTCCTATTTTATTACTCATAATTCACATTTCTTTATTATTTTATTATGTATTTTTGTTTAATTTTTAATTTTTTTAAATAATCAAATGGTGTGTGTGCGCTTGTATGTATGTGTGGGTCATTTTTAATTTTTGGATTTATATATTTTTACGATATTAAGATATTTGTTTTTAAAATGAATATTTCTTTATATAATTAATTATTTATTGTACAAAATTTTATGTCCAAAAGAGCTCAAATTTGGTTACTTTAATATTATTAATAATTATGAAGCTAGGGCCAAATTGTCGACAGGTAAAATGGTCGACAGGTCAAATAGTCAACAAATAGTTGTCGACCAAAATCCTGTCGACCAAAATGCTGTCGACAATTTGGACATTTTTTTAAAAAATGTGTCGACCATTTTGACAATAAAAATTTTTTTTACTATATCGATTATGAGATATATTACTATCGATATATCATATTGACATGAAGTAAATTTTTTATTTTTTTTTATTATTATTTTTTTTTAACTAAAGAATACCCCAAAAGAAGGTTAAAAACACGCATAAGAAAAAGATGTTGAGACTTCAGAGTCCTCAGAGTGTCTGTCGTCGGCCTTCCCGGAACGACACAGGATCTGACGGCAACATATGTTAACCCCCCCTCCGGAGGGTCTCCGTGAACCCCCGCTACTTTAGGATTTTGGCGATATCGCGGAGAGTTATCCTCCGCCCCCTCCCCTACGGGGTATGGAAATCGTGCCCCCTTCTGTTCGCCGTCGGGCTCAGCCCCCTAGACTACAGTTAAGCCTACCTTAAAACTTTTATATATATATATATATAATATATATATATATTAAATATATATATATATATATATATATAATATATATATATATATAATATATATATTAAAAAAATTAATGATTAATCGATACCTAACTTCTAATCGATTACGATTTAATGTGTCGACGAATTGGACACATTATGAGAAAATGTTGTTGACCAAAATCCTGTCGACGCTTTTGACACCTGAAAATTCTGAAAATGGCGTGTCGACCATTTTCCCTGTCGAATATTTGGTGTAGGCCCCTCAGTTAGCGGTTATCGTTAATTTACAAAAAAAAATTTAGATGTCAATCGGCTTATTGTTATCAAAGTTGATTTCCGAGTTAGTTGATTACCACGACCTACCTAATCTTATATCCATTTCAATAAAAATCAACAGTTATGCTCATGATTTAACAATAACTGTTCAAAGCTCTTCTAAACACAAATGTACTTGAGACCAACAACAATATATTACCCAACTTGAATAACGACTAATATTAAACAAAATGATTGCTTCGCCACAGTAATCAACAATTTTATTATTCACCTTCAGAAAGAAGAGAATCCAATATTCACTCAGCAATCAAATGAGCAAGCAGTAGGCACCCCTCAACACAAATCCACCATTTTAGAGTAGCATTCGATACCCACATGTCATTTACTCCACAAATTAGAAATACCACCTCATTCATAAACATACATAATTCAGTGCACTAAAAACATTAACTGATGAAAATTTCGGCATAAAGAAAAAATTTCCAGCAATAGTTTACGGACAAAATAGCCGCTCCATGTTAAATTATACATCATCTGCATGGACCCCGGTACTTTTACAATCTAAAATATATAAACTGGAACCAACAAATATTAAGCTGTAAGAATAATAAAATGTTATCTCCACACTACACTCATTCATCACCTACGAACAGAAAAAAAAAATAAAAGCCACAGAGGATTGGGTGCAAGCTATTCAGCAAATGACCCTTTTTACCAGACATTTCAACAGCCACACACACCAAGAAGCCAAAAAAAAAACACTTTTATTATTCAAACATCAACAAGACTCAACCCTCCAACCCTCAAACACTCTTAACATCAAAAAAATACATGCAGAATTAACCCAAAAGGCAATCTCCACATACACAAACAACACTATACTCCAATAGCGCCTACCAGAAATATCCCCTAGAACAATCCTTGGGCCAAAAAACATGAACAACATTGTCTCGCTTTCCCTCTGGGCTTCCACTTTCCTTTCAGAAATACAAATTTGAAATAAATAAATCACCCTACACACTACTGCCAAAGATATCTCTCCCCTACTTCGAGAAAAAAAAAAACCACAGTCTACTGAACTACCAAAATATGACAAATGCTAGAAGCATTCGCTCTATTAATTGACTGGATTACCTCTGATGCAGGGTCGTGCCGGCCCGGGTGGCAAAATACCTTGAGCATGCACGCTTCTCGTAGGACGGGACCGGGGCCGGCAAAATATATATATATTTTCAGTACTATAGGTGGATTTTTGATCTTAGTATTGTATCTGAGTATCTTCTATAGTCAGTATTACTGTTTTATGGTATAGTTATTACCCATACTAGAGGCTATGATCTCTTACGTTTTGGTTGGTATTATAGGGTTGTAGGTTTTATTACTCTATCTTTCATGGTCTACTATATAGTATATATATATATATTATATAGGGCCTTAAGTATTATATCTTTATTGTATTTTGAAATAGTTTGACGCCTTTTAACATTTCGTGTTTGTTTTGTTATTCTTTTTTCTCACAAACGTCCTAAGGTGTGTGAGTTTTTGTAACACTTTACCCGTTCTTTTACGAGATGTGTCAAGATGTGCGCTTTTTTTGCTTGCCCCGTCTTCGTTCATAACGTTACCTCCCTCATCTCTGCTCTTAACTGTTTACGGTTAGCTAAATGATAACTGCTCAAGTTCCATCGCTTGGTGAAGAGCTTGGCTGCCAGGGAGTGAAGCGCAGTAGTCGCTCTTTTGGACACGTTTACTATACTTTCTGCCAGCACTGTATCTCTTTCTTCTCTCTGGCTACTAGTTGGGCTCGAGGTTCTAGAGGTGCAACTTCTGTGGTAACAATCTCTTATTCGCGCGCGCTAAATCGGTATACCGCTCGGACATTTGCGACCTTTATAAATCGTGCTTGGCTTTATTTGTCAGTTCCGTTTTTTCTAAATAGTCCCTAAGCCTACTTTGGGTTTATGAACCTCCTCTTCTACACACGCTCTCTTTATGGTTGCTCATCGTTAAAGCTTTTACGGGCTTACTACAGGGGAGCGCGCTTCTCTTCACCCAACGTATGAAAGGGCACTTTATAGAGGGAGAAAACTTGCCAGGTTCTCACTGAAATTCTTTGCTCCTTGGTCCTAAGTAGGTTATTTGATAATGGTCTATTTCTGTTCTCACTGATTATCATCATGAATCTCTGCTTATGATCCAGTTTTATTTCATGGTTGCCTCGGCTCGGGACTCTGGTCAGAGGTAAGCATGTATGCTTGGGTTAATATTTTTATCGGTTCCCGATACGTGAGAATAGGGGTATACTCGTCTTGGTCGCGGACATTTTGTTTGGCCTTGCTGAGCAATCGTTGCTTTTTGAATTATTTTGTATGTTTTCTTCTTCTAACGGGATGTATCGCTAATGTGGTGTTCTGGATTGCGCCTATCTCTGTTCTATGCTTTAAGGATGGGGTATTCAGTTGGTTTCCTTGAAGTCGAGCTCTTGTTAACCGGCATTTCATTTCTGTCTGTTTTGCGTTTTCGTTCTGGTTCCCTTATTCACATCATATACTTGTGAGATAGATACGGTCTTTATTGAGTCTTTAGTAGGGTATTCTATGAATCATTTCAAGTTTTTGTATTAACTATTTATGTTTGAGTGGCGGATGTTATATATAGAGGCATATGTTTACTGTAGGGATAGTATCTTTGGGTATATTATGTATATAGTATATATTCATATATAGCCTTCCGCCTTTAGGTGATATATATAATAGCAATAGTACCTTATACCTCACCGTTGTGCTACCATTAGTAGTCTTGAGGTCCATTGTTATTTTAGTACACCGTGCTGGATCTAGTATCATGAGGTATTGATGTTGTTGGTGGGAATGCTTACCCTATTATCTAGCTTTTGATGGTTGTTGTATTATGCTCTTGTGTATCCTATCTATATGATTTTTAGGCTACCGCTTTTATTTTTATTGCTATTGTATTTGTGAGGACGTTAGTATTTTCACGTACAGATATATGTTTATGTGGAGTATGTATATTAGCATGAGTGCTGACCTAGCTATTCCACCTACTTTAATTTACCGTATTTGTAGTGATTACTACTCTATATTATATATACTATTAAGGAGTGACTCTTCTATCTATATACCTATCCTGTGTTTGGGGGAGGGAGTGGTGAGTTCACTTGCCTATGGTATGTTATTTGCTCTCCCTACATACTTCACTATTAACCCAGATTGTGATGGTTTTATGGTAGGCTGTAGCTAGGTTATTTTATTTATCGTTTCCTCACCAGCGATTGCCTAATGCGTATGTCTCACGTTACTTATACACCCCTACCCCCTAGCCCACCTTATACCCAGGGCCTATGTATTATTATTTTTGACTACATATATTTTAGAACATTTTTAATGTTTCTTATATATTTTTAAATTTGCTTACT
The DNA here is from genome assembly GCA_015478945.1 of Trachelipus rathkii. Lineage (NCBI taxonomy): Eukaryota > Metazoa > Arthropoda > Malacostraca > Isopoda > Trachelipodidae > Trachelipus > Trachelipus rathkii. Next base: position 28,452 of record JABUQX010006710.1, read on the forward strand.
CATTGAGGAGTGATAAAATGGAGTGTTGAATAAAGAGTAACAGCTATTATAACATTCATCGTTTGCTCTGTCTTTTTATTTCTGGCTTGGTTATTTTTGCATAGTATCTACTGAGGTCGTTACAGTTTTGATATACGCTTATACTTGATTTTCTCGTTTAGTATGTGATTATACTGGTTTGGCTTTTATTGCTTTATATAGTTCTGCTATTTATTACGTTATATCATTGTTACCACTACTATGTTGTTATTTGAATTATATAGCTATCTTATTAGGCTTTAGGATCTTTATCCTCGGCATTGTACTTTCACTCCTTTCCTGATTTTATATACGTATTGCTATTGTACCGGCTATATCTAATTTATTATTTTCCGATAGTATACTACTACTCCCGTTTCTATACCCTGTTATGTTGATCCTCTGTGAGTCCTCTTATTAAATACAGTCAATCTATTTATTTACTGCAGTTTAGATTTGGTCACTGGACTGAGAGTTTGCTTTTCAGTGCCATCTTTGTGGGAGAGCGAATTTCTTCATCAGTGATAGCGTGGCTAGGTTGTTTTTGTTTGTCTTAGGGAACGTCATTGTGGTGTCTATGGCGGCGTTGCAACGGCGTGTTCTGTTCGCTTAACTTCTCATTATAAAGTTGGTAAGGGTTCAAAACCTTCCACTTATGGGTGACTTTTGAGAGTAAATTTACACAGCAATGTATGTAGGGTCACGATTTGCTTTTAACGCCTGTCTTCAATATGTTCGTATACGGGATATTGGTTAGGCTTTCCCGCATCAAACTTTAGCGCTCAGTACGTGTTCCATGCGTCTATTCGTCGACCCGAGCTGGGTCGTCTGTAGCGGGGAGATCTTTCTGAGGTGTCACCACGAACATGTCTCTGTGCACTTCCCTTTGTGAGAGCCCTCAAATAGCTTTACTCAGTTGGAACCGTGGCCAGGCTTTTTCCTTTTTTTGTCTAGCTCATCGTGGTTGGGTAGTCGTTTTTCTTGGTTTTTGGAGAATCAGTTCTATAATGTTACTATGTTCATATCCTATGGGTTAGTGACTTTTGAAATATACTACATTAATGAGTTATAAAGCAGATTTTCATGGTGCTTTTCGAAAGCCTTTGGTTTTGGGCGTTGTTTTGTTTGTCGTTTTACCTATTTACTGCTCCTATATATAATTTGACCCCAGTGTTACGGCTTTTTCACTTCTGACCTATTGTTAGGTTGATTGCGGCTTGCATATCTTGTTTGGAGGTTAGACTGGGTCAATGCAGGTGTTTCTTTACTCTATTCAGGGACGGCACAAGTATTTGGAGCTGGAATTTCCTGCGCAGGTTTTTCTTTTAGCCTTGTCATTACCTCGGTTTTTGGTTGGTGGCCGTGGGGTTTCTTTTTTCGGGCTGTGCCTCTTTGTCTTTTGTTTTACGGTTCTTTTTTTTCTTTCTTCCAGTTATTCCCCGCTGGTTATTTTGTTATTTTTGGACGGTCTTGTTCTGCTGCTTGCGGCTGTTGCCCTTTTGGTTCGCCCGTTCTCTATTTTCTGTGGTGTAAGGGTATTACCGTCTCATTGGCTTATTTAACCATTCCTATAGAAGGTTGGTATGTGGAGTCTTATCTCAATTGCATCGGACTTGTCTTGAGTTATCTAGGTTTTATTATGATTATTAGGTGAGCGTTTACTCCTACTATTACTATTATTTGTTACTTTGATGCTCATATATATATAGTCTCTTATATATTATTATCTATATATATATATAGCGCATACTGTACAGTGTAGATTTTTGATATATAGAGTATGGTAGAGTTGTGATGCTGTTCCTTATTGAGGTGCGTATTGAGCGTGTCTATCTTTTTGGCTTGAATTACTACTATTCCCTTCATGTTATACTTTGTGTGTGCTATTTTTGTCCGTTGCTGTATTATATGTATACCGCGGTACTACTGTGCTCTTTCGTTCTGACCTGTGTGGAAGACTTTCGCTGTACTTGGTCCTTTTTATAATTTCTCATGTATCGCATGCTCGGTTTCGCTTAAACTTATGCTTCTTTTTTGATTAATCTTCGTACTTGACCGTATTGTGAAGCAAGCTGTTTGCCCTTATAGGGTTATCATTCGTTCTCTGATTGTGTTGGCTTCAGGGCAAAATCGCGTTTCCTGGTTCAGTCATTATGTGGATATGTTAGCACTCTCTCGGGTGAGAGGCATTATACGGTTTATGCCTGTTTCATGACCCTCGTTTGGCTATAACGAGACGAGACATGTCGTTTAAGTATATTGTATGTTTTTTACTTTCTTCCTATGTTTTTTCCACTTATTACTCTTTCAGTCTGAGCTGAGCATATTATTGTCAGTTATTTAACTACTACTCTTGGGTATTGATTATACTTTTGGAGCTCATATTTTTTTCTCCTTGGTGTTAGAGTTTATTTGGGAGAGGCTAATTATATCGCTACATGTATTGTTATATTTTACTTTTTCTACTCTAATACAAAATGTCTTTTTTAACTACTTAATATCTAAAATCACTATTAATTAATATATACTTACTTATTTTACCTGTTTTAGTTACATACTTGACTTATTCTTTTTTAGGTTGCTATTGTTTCTACTATTATATATAATAGTATTATGATTTATACTCCGCTTGTGGTGCTTATCTCGTATTGCTTACTAGGGCTGCTATACAGCGGATATAATTATTCTACTACTTGTTATTTTCTCACTTTTTACCCTATAAACTCTTAAATCAGTTATTTTCAGTTGTGTATTCTTATAAAGTAGTTTACATATATACGGTATAAACATATAAAGGTATATATATATTATTATATAATATATATGGTTCATCTAGTAGTTATTGTTCAAGTCGTATATTCTTTTGGGTATTAGTGCTGCCTATATAGGAGCCTGACTATATGTATGATTTGAGTTATACGTTATTCTTTACTTGTTCTCTATATATATATAGCTGACTATTCTATTTAATACCTGTCTTTATTATTATATATATACTATCTAATTATATCTTATTTTGTTTCTTTATTTACTTTTAGTGATTTAATGTCAGTTATAATACTTCAGCTCTTTCATAGCGTGCCTTATTGACTCACATATTCTACCTTATAGTGTTTGATTCTATCTATTCTTTTTTTCCCGTATTGTTTATAACGTGATTTAGTGATCTATAGTCCACTTCTATATATCTTTTCTGGGTTTTCACGCGTTTTCACGAGTTTTAAAAAAATATTCAGGCTAATATTTTACATTATATTTTTTATTCGTAACATTAGTATAAAATAGTATTGAAAAATGTACATAGGTTTATATATATATTATATTATTATTCGTTTTATTTTTATATATTGAGTATTTATTACTTTATTATCTTTTTTTTATGTCGATATTATCTATTATTATACCGGATGAGCGTACTGATTGGCTCCTCTTTTCTATTTATTTAGCGGTTGCGATTGTTGTTTATACTTCAAATATTATTCTTATTTTTTTAAGATTATATATCATTCTCCTTTCTAGCTTTTTTGCAACAAATTAGTTGAAAATATGCGTATTATCTCCCTTTGCAATTATCTTTCTTGAATTCCATCTAGGCTCATAAAAGTTATTCGGTTCCGACATTAACGAAATAAGTGGTCCACGGATTATATCTCAAGTCGCCTTTATTGGCCTTTCGTGGGACACGAATAGTTCTTATTGGGTGGAGTCTAAAGTTTGTCGTTGGGGGTCGAGGGGATCTTTCGATTTTTAGGGAAAGGATCTCAAAGTGAGAGAACTTTTACTACTTGGTTGTGTCCATACCAGAAGTTGAGTGTAGATGGTTTTTGTAGTTGGATGAATCTTCTATTTTCTTGTATTCCGCTGTCTGAGACTGATTTCGCGTATCGTTTAATTTTCTGTCAGCTCTTGTTATTGCAATTTACAGTTCCATTCTGTTTATTTTCACAATCCAGTTTTCGGCACTTAGTTTCTCTCACTTTATACTTTTTTTTGTCATAGATTCCCGAGGAGTTCTGATCGGACATGTCACTGTGGCGCAATTACGTAGGCTCGTATATGACGTTTTTTGTCATTCCTTTGTCTTCCCTCTACGCTTTCCGTCATATATCTCAGCAGTGTTCGATGTGGAGGCAAGTTATTGCCGTGTTTTGATTTATTCGGCTTCCGTAATTGGTCTCATGTGGTTATATGTCTTAGCCTTTAGCAGTCCTACATTGCTGGGCTTTGAGGGCCTCAATGACTGGATATGATTGGTCTATCTTATAGGGGTTGGTATTCCATCCGCGGCGTGACATGATATGTCAGATTTGTGTAACCATGTTGTTCGTCGATTGTGACTTGCCACATCGATGTTTTCTGGTCGTGGCTGAAACTTGTATTTCTTCGTTTTGTTGAGCGAGGTCCTTTGTTATCTGGATCGCATATGTGTTGTCGCGCTTCTGGACGCGCTGTCCTGTGGCATTCGGAGGGGGTTTGCTTTCCATTGAATACAAGTTTACTACTCGAGATTACCACTGGGGCATCATTTTAAGTTTCTTACTGGGTCAGAAGATCTCTATACCATTTTTTATATGTAACAGTGAGCACAGCCTCGGCGGAGGTTCTTCTTTCTCTAGTTCTAGATTGGGTAACCTATCTTGTGTTCATTTGCAGTGAAGTTCTAGTTGCTTTACTACTTATCGCTTATGTGACTTTACCCAGCATACGATCGTCAGTGTGAGGGCTACTAGTTTTATTGACACTTCTTCTTCCAAGAGCATTTTAAAAGAAACGTGATGTGTATTGTTAACATCAACGGCAACAGGTCATGACTTCTGGTTCCTCAGTAGGTACTTTTCGTACGGTGAGAGGGGTATGTCAAAAATAAAAACAGTTTTGGAAGGCTACAATATCTGGTACTACTGGATTGAGTAAATTATGGACGTTTCGACCTCATATTATATGGTAATCTATTCCTTGTTTGTCAGTCAGGCAATTTGCAGGTTTCACCAAATATACCATTTTCCTCCTTGCTGGTCTCTGTGCTTAATTGGGCACAGGCCGGTGACGGCGATATATGGTGATCATCTTTGTTAGTTTTTAATTGAAGATAAATGGCACTTGCGAGGAAACTCTTGACGCGCGACGTCAGATCATCTGTATGTGATACTCTACTTGTAATTCATGAGATCGAAACTCATCATCTTTACCTCTCCACTACATCTCTATTAAACTTGGTTTTGAATGAAATAATTTTTGTGAAGGCCCTCTGGACCATTATGTGAATGTTCCGCTATATTATTTTTTTCTCAATCGTTCCTGTCCTGATAGTTGTACGGGAGAAGAATAGCTGGTGATATTTTGATTTTGGGCCCACAGATAGCGGACATCTCCTGCCGTGGATGCTGTCTGCTGGTTGGTTTCTTTGTGCTAACATTTTACAATGATCTGGGTTTAGAGGTGCAGAGAGCGTTGTTGTACTTCTTCTTTATCTTTCTATAGGTAGCCGAGGAATTCTTCGGGGAGGATACAGGAAAGTCGAACCTGTTACGACATTGGTACAACGGGGATATTTGCTGCTAAGACCAGTTTTCCATCTCTTAATTGGTATTTGTAAAATGAGGTATACGAGTTTTAGTTGCATAAAAAGTATTGCACTACTTACATGCTCACCTAAGAAAATTTCCCGATAATTTCCTTGAGGTGTCTAAGTGTTTTATGAGATGCTAACTAACTCGTACATACCAGCGCTTCCATTTCATATGTTATCGACTATGTAAAATCTTTATGTAATAGGATCGTTCAACTAATCTTATCAAGTTATTCTTGAATTTATCAAGTTCGAATTGTTCGCCTTGGACTATTGTTGGTATTTGCCATATTGTAGGTGTATGTGGATAGTTCTTGCTATGTTGCGCTATGTGCTGGAAGTAGATCGTGTCTACTGAGAGGAGAAGTGTTTGATATCTATATCTCACATTTGTAGGTAATGTTGTTGACTATCTTAGCTCATAGATTTTGGTTGGGTTTATTTCGAATATCCTCTTCTTCTATTTACTAGCTTTCTCTGTGTGTTTCCACTATTTTTGAATTTGTTTCTTTTACTGTTCATATGTTCTGTTATTGATTTTTAATACTATATATCTGAGAATGAATCATGTGAGTGGCATCGTTCTTATTGCGATTTGGTTCTATCTCTGGCGTTTCAGACGTCATCTATTTTCTGCATATATACGGTATATATGAGTCGTGTCCATAGCTTTATTTTCTTGACATTTGATACATGTTTTTGTGATGGTACTACATACCTGATAGAGTTTTGGATGCCAAATCAGTGATTAATTGACCTCGACCTTTGGCTATTGCCTAGTGTGTAGCCCTATGGTGCGTTTGTATATTTGGGTATTATTATATATTATTATTGTTTCTTACCGGTTATTTATATTTTGTACATCTTTTGTTGTTTATATTCGATCTGTAGTGGATTCTAGTGCTTATTTAGTTTTAGGTATTTATTATATATATAATTATATATATAATATATATATATATTATATATTTCTAATGATTGGATATTATTTGCTCACTCCACTCATACCTATTTGATTTATTATGCTTTACATATATATTTATATATTGTTTAGTGAGTCCTTTCTTATAGTTTTATGGTTTTATTTATACGATATGTCATATTTTATGGTGTTCAGGCTATTTATGATCCTCTAGATATTGACCCATATATATTGGTGATCAGGTATGTACGTTTATGCTGATGTGAGTTGTATATGTAGGTGTTGTGATTCATGCGTTTATAATATATCTGGCCTTGCTTAATTTTCTATTACTATATATTGCCTTTATCTGTTATTGATTTATATAATGTGTTTTATTTGATTCCCCTTCTGAAAAATCATACCGTCTACTACTTACTACTTTATTTATTTACTATGAGTTCCTATATATACAATTTGTTCTACCATTCTTTTGTTATATATCTATTTAATTAATATCATATTATCTTATTATTTATTATATTATATTATTATATATTTTTATTATAATTTTCTATATTTTATATAATATCTATTTATTATATATCTCTTTTTATTATATTACTTTAATTTTTACAATTAAAAATTTATTTCTGCTATCTAAAACCACGTAGTGAATGTGATATTTATTTACCGGGGGTACATCCTTCCTATCCAAGTAATTGTGTATCATAGACTTTTACCGCCTCTTCTATGAAAACTGTTCAGACATATCTTAAAACTTTTCCAACCTGCGTGCTTACATGCTCAGCACTACTCTCTCGTGTGCACCACCAAGTCGGGTGTGGATTAATGCGAGAGTACGACACCTAAACCTGGATTACATATTTTGGAATCAGCACGAGTCCAATACTAAGCAAGGGTTCCTCAATGCAAAACCCGTCAATGAAATTCATGTTTACCAGTGTTATACACAAAGTAATAAAACATGAATGAAGGCGAACGAGGTAATAACTATTTCTTACTATAGCAAACATTCACATATCTAAGAAGTTAAGTTCAGTGAAAATTGTAAAAGATTTTCGTACGCTTATTTTACGATAGACGAGATTAAACACCAAGAGACTTTTTCATTGTGATTATAAGCTCTAAGGTTAAAAATGACAGAACATTGGCAGTGTATCTGCTCTGGGTTGACATATTCTCGGTGTAACTTAAAACTCTTTTTCTGGCTCCTTTGTTGGGTTTTGTTTTCATAAATATAGACCATGATGACGGGGTCGGTGCTGGAAAGGTTCTTTTAATGTGCTAGTGGTTTGGCGCAATATCGTGGTAAATACGATTTCAGTGTTTTTCCCAATGAGGGGATATTTATTGTCGTTTCATTATTCAGGTCAGGAGGGTGGATGTAGGCGGGATTCAAATTCTGGTGACTATAAATGGTTATTTACATTTTCTTGAAGTGATGTCATGTCCGTTTTTTTATTGTGACTTTTGGAGCTGTTTATGTGTGCGGCAATAGTTCCGCCATTCACTAATCAGTCAGAAGACACGTTTTGGTTTTTAGCGGCCATTTTTTGCTTTTTCAGCTCGCCTTCTCTATTCTAGTTCTTTTCCTGATATTGTACTGATTTTTGATTGCACATTCTTCCGATTGTTATATAATTGCATATGCTCGATTGATAATGAGAGTTTGGAAAATGGTACCGATCGATTGTATCCAGGTGTTGGGCTCAGTTGTCTTTTTGAGGGCCGCACTTCAGCGGTCAGCATACTTATTCTGAGCTAGCGACGAAGTTCAGCACATTGGTTATCACGGAGTGCGACCTATAATTGGTCGATGGCGTTTCTTTCGCAGTTCATTATACTGACCATATTTTTTTTTTTATTGCTTCATCTGATTCATGTTGAAAATTAGATTGAATTTCCGTCAGATCACTTAAGTTAAGTTGTTACACATTCTATTATGAGGGTTTTCATACTTATAAACTTAGAAATGTGGCTTGGTTTTTTGTTCTTTCATAGCTATGTCAGTATTTTTCCTTATTCTATAGCTCTTAACAGTAGACGTGGCGCTACATTGTCAAATATCCATCTGTGACCACGCAGTGCTTTGTGGTGTTGTAATTGCCATACATCTCAGGTCTTCATTATATTACATAGGATTATTATGGTCTAAACCATTGGTAACGCGAGAGTTCATTTTCGTGTTGGTGGTGAGCGACTGATTTTATCCATTTGTTGACTGTTTTCTCTTTATCCTTATGCGCCGGTTCGACTTTTGTTTGCCCTTTTATGGTTTGCTTGGGGCGTTTTAATTTGCTTTCCGCTATTTTAGTGCGTCTGCTTTGGTTCGTTCTGAGGAATGGGGCGTCAAGTAATGATCAATGAGCGTTGTCCACTTTCGGGAAAATCTTGGGTGCTCAGTCACTTTTTATGTCGTGTTCTTGATTGTCTATTGGGTTTTTTGCAGCAGCGTATATTGTGGATTTATCGTGGAACTTTTCATTGGCTTTTCTTATTTCATTTTATAGGGCCCCTACACTGTCTTCTTCCACTTGAGTAGGCAATTTGTCATATCATTTTCTACCTCGTAAAGTTGCTTGGTACTCCCTATTGCACTAGCTGAAGACCAACACGCACGTCCGTGGGACAGGTGGAATTTATGGTTTGCCTATTTTTTCCTCTGAGCTCTGTGTCATTCTCTGTTAAAAGTTTTTCTAAGCTTTTGTAGCTGCGTGTTTGCGTGGTACCACCTTGGTGAAATAAGGACGATATGGCCTTCTGGCAAGTAAATAAGACAGTGACATCTTTAACAAGACTTGGGGTCGGTGACGATATATATTTAGAATCGTGAATGCATAGTTGCAACAAGGGTGTGATGTATATAAGGAGGTGAATATCGCTTTAGCAAGAACACTCTCGTCCTATATTACTAGCTTACCTGTGTGACGAGTGGCGTTAATAGGCTGCAAATTGTCGGGCTCCTTCCCTCTGGCGCTAATTTAAAATTCCTGGTTGCCCATATTTTTATATATTTTATATGGAGATATTATTACCATCGCTGGGGTGAGGGAGGTACTGGTGTAGTTAATTATAATGTATTCCAACTCATTCATTATTTTTTCTCCCTATTCTATATTTTATTATTATATTGAGTGTATATAGTTCTTACTTTGTTGGCGGTTTTTATTATTATTCACTGATTAGCGTTTATAGTTTATTTTATTGGTCCTACGGTGGTATCAATCCCCGCATTGAATCTGTAAATATTCCACTTTTGTTATTTTGTTAGTAAATTCTTCAATTGCGTTATCCGTTTTTATTCGTCAATGAAAATTGGTGTGTCCAAGTTGTTTTTTAATTGACTACGGCCTAGTCTATTAAGAGTTGGTTTATATGCTGCAATATTTACTTTTATACTGTTAGTTCTTTATTCTTCTTTTCTGTTCTTCTGTTCTATATCTAAAGATAGTAATTTATTTATCATAATTATATATATATATATATATATAGTAGCTTATTAGTGTGTATGTTTGTTTTATCGCGTGCGTTGTGTATGCGATTGTATCTTGATAGCTCTCCTTTTATTATTATCTCTTGTTTTATATGCTCCTTATACTTAGTGTTCCGGGATAGTTTGTTATTATCCTGCATATTTAATGCCCATGAAAGTTTTATTCAAGTATTTATTTCGCCAATATTTTTGCCGTTTTTTATTAGTATTTTTTTTTTTTATTTTTATTGGCTTATTACATTATTGATGAATATCTAGTTTTAAACTTATATTAACGTAGAATGTTTCATGTTCTACTTATGGCTCATTCTTGTCGTGTAATCGCCTGTTTGGTGTGTGCTTTGCACTTTTGCATTTTGTGATGCAAGTTAAATCTAAGTCTCGTGGCGTATTTGTCCAAATCCCTTATGTTCTTTGGAACATGTCTCGCATCTCTACCACGTCTTCTTCTAAATTTTCATATTAGGACTCGAGGTCTAATGATTGTGTGTTTCGGTTGCTCTCTAGCTGCATCCTTACATATACCCCGGCCCCTTATAAAAGTTGATCTGGATTGCAGAACAATGGCTTGTCGAAATGTGGTGCTAGCCTCCTTGGTTTATTGACTCCTAATATAGTGGACTACCAAAGTGGTAGCTTTTTTGCCCGTCTAAAACGTTGTTTTCTGGGTGTTTTCTGTGTCTGTAGTCATTCTTTCAGAATTTCAATTTTCAATAACCCATGTTTTGGACACTATTTCGTATGCCACTTTCGCAAGAATTTTTTCAAATGATTTCAAATTCAAATATATACCATAGATGGGTCCATTAGACCCTTTTGCAACTATTAGCGATACAATTATATTTTTTTTCGGTCTGGTTCTATGCGTTCTCGAGTTATGCTTGTGCCATCCTACAGACAGCTTTTGTCTTTTCATATTTCCAATAGACTCGACTTTTTTTTTGGATTCTCCGCTATAAAATGCTAAAATTGCGACTAATTTGGTGTGGTGGCGTTGTCTCTTTGCTTTGGTGTGGCCGCGAAGCCCGTTCTTGAAGTGCAAAAATTGGTATGCGGGAGGTTCATTTTGTTGAGTTAGCGGACGCGAGCCGATGGATCAGGGCTCTTTTTCATTTCAGAGTACACTTCTTTGTATATCCCATGGTACATTTAATATGTTCCCGGGATCTCGGCTAGCCTTTTGGGAGACAGATTGTGAAGACAATATAAAATTATTCAAATTTAAGTTGAAAGTTACTTTTTACATAACATTTTGGTCTTCCTTTTTGAAGTAATACGCAGCTAATAAATAATATAGATACTTGAAGGATTTCAGCCGCTACGCATGCAGATTCATGGCTGTGCCCGTGAGCTATGAGGGGAAGGCCTGACATTTGATGGACGTTGCTCGTTGCGGTCTCACGCAGGGCCCTCACGCGTTAGTATCTGGAGGTAGTCACAATAAGGGTATATATTAGCTTCAGTTTACATTTCTGATGTTCTTTTGCCACTTCAAGAGGTTTCCATATATTTTGATTATATACGTTGCTGCAATATTCGCATTACGAGTTTATTTTTTCGAGTACTTGTTTCGATAAAGGCTCAGTGCGATAATGTTTGATGTGCGCTTTCTCAAGGTATTAAGTTGATGTCGTTGGCCCGTGAGGAAATGCATCTTTTTTACTTATTGATTAATTCATTTTTTTTTGTTATGATCGAAAGCATATGATAGCTTTTTTTTTAACACATAGTGCACTCCTGGTTTTTGAGACGTTCACTTGAATTTATTTTTTTTATCGAAAATTTGTTAAGACAAATCCACAGATTACTGCGCTTTGTAATTTATGGATTGGAGACATTTTCATTTTAATGTCACTATAAATTTTGGGCTCAGTTCTATCTCTTTCGACTACTATTATGCTGCTCGAAATTTTCAGTCTTAACAGCGTTTCCTGCACGGGCGAAACATCAGAGTATGGTATAATCTACGCATATTGTTTTTCATTTTCAAATTTCACACAAATATCTGTTGCATAATTGGGCCATGCTAAATTGGGGACCGTCAAGGCGTAAGCACGCAAAACGTCTCATAAAAAATTTCGTTAATTATAGACCAATAAAAGTATGCGTTGGGCGACTACTGTTCTCGGTCCTAATGCTCATTGTGATTCCGGTATTCCTATACTATAATCTCTCTCGAGAGTTTTGAAGTACATTTCTGACAAAATATTCTGCGATGTTGTCTCATGGTAAGTCGAAATAAGGCGGCTACATAACATAGTTTTGTTTGATATAAATAACTTGATGCTAATTCATTTGGGTCGTTGATATAGCAATTCATTGCACGCTATGAGGACTACACATTGAAAAACACCATCTTCCCCTGCTCGGAGAACAGGATACATTTTAGCGCGTGGCTATATATAAAAAGTCCACAGTTTGGTGTATGAGGGTCAAAATTTCTTCGGTTTGATAATGGGAGATTTTTTGCTGCGGTCATTCTTTCTATGGATGATTTACTGATGGTGGAATAGAGTGGGTTCGGTTGGTCAAGTCGCGACTTCAAACTGCATGGTTCCTGTCGCCAATTGGTTCTCTTCTATCTCTCTGTGACACTTTCGTTCCGAAACGCCTGTCACGCTATGGTTTTAGTCGAATTTTTAAACTCTTGGGATAGTATCATGTGCGTGTGTTTCCTGTGTGGCTCGTTTCGGCCTTCCTCCCTTGTTTATCTAAAGCTCATTATTCCCTTATGGAGTGTGCTTATAGCGTACTGTGAGCAAAGAGTACGTGGTAGTGCGTATATTATCGATCTGTTATTTTTTTTATCATTAGAACGTGTGTCCATACGGATTTCTATGTTTTGTACTCGATCGAAAGGAACTGAGTTTCGAATTCTGTCCAGTAAATACTCTTCATGATGTTTGGTTGGAGCCTACCATTAACTCGGCTTTTTCACAAGGAGTCACTCGTTTGTACAACCAGATTTGTTTTTGATTTCTGCTATGTATGTGCAAGGCTGTGAGACTCTCTATATCGTATAACAAAATTTTGCTTTTGTTCTCTTGCAAATTTATTTTTTAGTCTGATGTTGAAAGTTACGAAATTCTGTGATGTCATGTCTATAAATAGCAGCTAGTTCTTCTTAATGCACTCAAATATCTTCTTATCTTTTTCTATCTCTACTATAAATCATCTTTTTAATCTTGACTATATAAGTTTGGGCTGTATCATGCTAATGAATAAACAAATGTCAACAATACCTACGGCTGGTAACGGATTATTTATTTTTTATGATTCCTGCCATACAATCTCCAGTCGACTAGCTCATCGGAAGGAATGGCGACGGGTGGTTCAGTCTTTATTTTTCGTTATATGCTTCTTTGGTTAGATGGAAAACACTTGGATCTAAGATCTACTCATTTGGTTGTGGTCAACTCATGCCTATGTAGTATTTAACGTCTTGTCGCTCTACACTTAAAGGCCTTCTAGCAATTTATATTCTATAATTTAATTGTATAAAATTTTCTTGTTTTATATTTTTAATATACACCCGGTTTAATCTAAGTTTACTACTTTCAGTCTAGGTCTTATTGTTATGATAGATCGTGTTGTTATATTTTTTGTTCTATTTTTTTTTTTGTTTGGGTATTTTTTCGAGGAACCATTTTCGAATACCAAGTTATAGAGCCAGATTCATTTTCGTAAATGTAGAATAAATACTTTCGCATGGGATTGAATACAAATTCAAATGTTTTCCAGGGTGTTTTCAATTCCTTAGTTATCATATTTAGCTGTCCCTATTTTGCTTATTTCATACGGAGTATTTGTTAGATTCTTATGTCAGAGCCACATCTTTGCCGATAAAGGCTGAACTCGGGGTTTTTTTTTCGTACGAGGCTACCTCCGGCCTCCTATATTGATTGCCTGTCTGGTCGCCCTCGGCCTAACCGCTATTGCAGGGCTTGCGGCTTCAGCTTCTTGGTTAAGTTGACGCGCAGCCGGTTTAGAGCGAAGTGTCTCTCACCATGTTTGGGTTCTTTGAGTTCCGTATCCCATGTCTAAATGAATTCTTTATTTGGTTTAGAATATTTCGAAAATATGATAAGGTGGATCCTTAATGGATCTGACAATAATATACAAGACGATTTTCTGCCATCCATTTTAGTGGGTATACCGATAGGAATATGCTGGCCTATAATAACTGTCTTATTTTTTTTGAAAATAAGTTCTGAACCTAAATTTTTCTCATAATTTTTAACAAATTTGACTTAACTTTCTCCTATGGTTTGACGTTAATTTGATTTGGGTTTTGATTATAAGCTTTAATTAGTCGGCGTCGTACATACGTTTTGGGGTCTTGGTCAAAAATGCCTGAAGTACGAATATCTTACGCGGTCACTACTATTTTTTTCTGCCGTAATCACGGCCGAATTACGCAGAATTACTTTTACCTTTTTTCCATCTCAAAACTGAGCCAATCAATTACCATCTCTCCTATATTCATTTATATATTTTAATGATAGTGTAATTCTATTATATCCCTTCTTCCATACTACCTTGAGCTATGTTGGATGTGTGTATATGTTATATTTAGTGCCTACGTTTTATTCACCATTCTTTTATATATCTTAAGCTCTACTTCTCTTTTATAGTTTTGTGCATACTATTATATCTTATAGTACGGAGGCCCCTTTTGGCCTATATATATATTATATATTCGATCACCGAGAGGCTTGGTTTATGATTTAGTGAGTCTATTTATATGATTTGTTAGCTGTTTACGTTTGTTAGATATATATAGTCTATCAGTGGGTGTTATGGTCAGTGAGTCTAGGTATCTATGTCTTATGATAACATGCTACTCCCGCAGGCCTTTTATCTTTTGTAGGCTAGTCATGTTATTACTCTATTTCACTAATTTTAATTTCTGTTTACTTATTATTATTATGCTTTTTATATATTTGTGTGATTTTCAGGCTGTTCTTATATATACTGTATATATGTGTTATCGGATTCCATTCTCCTCTCTTGTATTATTTCACTCTATCTTATATAGTGATAGATTTGTCTATGAGATGATGTGGAGAGGCTTATGCATTTGTACTGAGTAGAGTAGGAGTAGTATGAGCTGTATGTATTTCTTTTCTGCAGTGCGAGAGACTGAGTTGATGCATGTTCTATGAGGTATTGTTTTTTTCATGCTATTTTTCTTGTTCGAGCTTCTGTTAGATTCGTTATTTCGTTTTGTATTGCACGGGGGCATTTGGTTTTTGTCTATCACTGAATGTAGGTCGTAATTTGTTTCTAGCAGCGCGCAGACGCCTAGTAGGTGTAAGTGCGATATCGCCATGCACAGGCGTCTGAGAGTATACTAAGTATAAGTCACATCCGCGTGATACTGATCTGTCCTATGAGCAGGCCTTCTTGTTCTCTTATCTCGGGACGATTTGACGTTGACAGGCGAGTAGAAATGGTTTGTTAACGTAGGAGTAGGAAGCTTATTAATCACGGTCTTCGCATTTTCCGGATCGATTACGCATTCGATTTCTCCAAGTCTGACGTTTATCTTCGGTGGCTAACGCGGGCTAGAGCCTGCTTATGTCTAGGGTTTCTCTGTCCCTACGCTTTAGGCTAGAGTGGGGTAGACATGTTTACTCTCTATCTGTTATTTAGATGTTCTCGTATTGAGGTAGAGCACGCTGACTATTCTGCCGATCGACGTCACCTTCTTGTATAGTTTTGGATCGAAATTCCTTTGCAACTGGGGTCGTTTTATGTCATTCCCTTTTTACTGCAGTAGAGTAGCAGGAGCTGGAGAGTAGAGATTTGTAGTATTCGAGAGTAGCTAGCAGAGTCTTTGGAGTACGTTATGTTAGGGATTTGTCGGTGGCCAGTTATGTGATGTAGAGGCGATGTGAGAACGCTCAGTAGACCCGTGTGACCGTGTTTACTTTGTATGCCTTTCTTTTCGAGTTTCTTATTCTTTGGGGAGGTTTTCTGTGGCACTGTATGTAGCGGTACGTTTATACTTGTCTTCTAAGGAGGGTGTACGTATTCGAGTGCAAGATGCCTAGACAGACTCATGTATGGAAACTGCAATGATCTTATCTGCTCACAGATATATTACCCATCCCTGCTCCGCTTCCTTAATGACAGACAGATTTCATTTTGACAGCCTTCCATGGGACCACGAGTATTGTGGGCGTTCGTTTTTCGAGTCTTTGTCGCTTGATGATGGAAGAGAATACTTAATATACAGCAAAACATATTGACTGTTTAAGGAGTTATATTCTATCTATGTCTGCTGTCTTGATAAATATCTTACGATGTAAACATATGTTGTAATCCTATAGTAGGTCTATGCCTTAGGTGACAATTGATTGGTACATTTCATTTTTCATCAATACTGATGGCGAGGCGTTGTTATATATTTTTAGCTCGGGTTATTATGAAGACAACATTTTAGCCTACCTTATATCATATTCTATTTCTTATATTTTCTTTAAATTTCATCAATTTTTAACAAAAAAAAAAAAAAAATTAAAACTCAACTTAAAATAAAACACGTGTAAAGTGAAAATTTTTCTTTCTGAACTCTAAAACGCCTATTTCAAGCGTTTATCCAGCTTTAATCCGAGTCTTTATGTGAGTATTAGAATTTGTACCTGAATATTTATAACAGATAAACCTTTTAGGTTTCGAGGGACAAATTCAGGTATTCTAATTTCAATACCCTTGTCATAAATAAATGTATATTTTTTCGTTTCTCAAGAATAGTTAAACGTTCCATAACTAAACTACATTTTGTTTACGTGTAAAACTGGTGTTTTTTGCGACTTTAAAACTTTCACCTTCGCAATTTCCTTTGGGAAACCAAAACCTTCCGTGAAGAGTTAACTTTTCATAGCATATTCTTCAGTTGTACTATGCGGCAATGTGATGATGGCTCATATTTTAAAGTATGACTAATACTTTGAATGCCCATAAAAATATGTTTTAAAACAAGTAATTATTCCACAGAAATATTTAAAAATAATGATTTTTTTGACGTTTGTAAGGCTGAATTCCTTAAACCACTTGAGGTTTTTTGTTTGATAGTTTCTTTAACGTATATAAATTTCGTACTTTTTGTCATTTTTGAACACCTTGTAGAAAAAATAGTGTACAATCTTCAAAGTTTATTTATTTTTTTTAAATTAAACCATTGTATTTGGTGTAACTTCCCACAAAACTTCAAACTTTATAGAAAATTGTTTTAAAACCCCCAAAAAATTACCCAAAATTGATATCGTGATCGTTTTTGATACAAAATTTTGACACAAAAATTTATGGTAAGGAAAAATTTCTAGAACCAAATAGAGTAATACTAATATAATATATATATAGACTATATTTATAATATTATATATATATATACGGGATAGTATATTATATATATATAACTATATAATAATATGTATATAATAATATATATAATAATATATAATATTCATTATATATAAATATTATATATATATATATATATATAATATATATTATATATATATATAATTTTGTGATTTTTCATCCTCCGAAAGTGGCAGTGTAGAAGGAGAAACAAATGAAGTAGAGGATGACTTCTTTCTCCCACTGTTAAAGAGTGAAAGATGTGCCTCTAGAAAGAAAGACGAGTTAAATGAGGTAAAAGAATGATTACAACAACCAGTATCGAACCGGTTTACAAGTCCAGTTATTCAACCAGCCATGTTTCCATCTTCGGTACGTTTCGTTCATATTTCATTAAGAAAGAGGTCGAGACGCCTAATTGCATATGTCGAGTGACGGACAGATGGAAGAGACTCTTGTTCAGCTAGAAAAAAGTATTCTAAGAGCCGAAAGCAGTGCTCTTCTCTACCTACAAGCCATTATGAAAACTGCGATATCCTCAAAGGAAATAAATTCTTAATAATACAAAGTATCTGAAATAAACACAGCTGTTCCTAAATCAGTATATAAGTAGAATTTATATTTGCCGCGGAAGTATTACATTCTCTTTTTATAATTAATACTACCATAGTTGCGGTTGCGAATTATGGGTTGCGACCGCCAATTCCGGTCTAGCCGCAATTGCGTTGCGGTTGCGATCGCAATTAGTGACCGTGGTTGTCTTCACGCAAATTGCGATTGCGATTCGCCAATTATTTTGCTTGCTGTAAGCACTCCACCCAACCGCGCCACTTGTTCCCCGGAGTATCTAAATCCATCGGCAGATATACTGACGCCTACCAGGGTAATCCATATCTAGGGCTGGCTCACTCACTCAAAGTACTCCCATAGTAAGCCACCTACCTACGCCACTAGGACGTATTATATATACTTATTAATTATTTCAGCTAATAGACAGATACATATATATATAGTAACATATATAATAATGATACTCCTGAGTAGTGAATATAATTTGAGTTTGAAGACCCATAATATATTTATTTGTCAAAGTATTATTCTCAATAGAATCCTAGCTATAGCTAATATATATATCTAACCCTATAAGTTAACAGGAACACATTTTGTCGAGCATAAAAAAACTATCTATATAATAAATGTTGTTATTTATTAAAATCAGTATATATATTATATTATATATATAAGTGAAGTATACTATTAAGTAATATTATATATATATAGAATATATTAATATATATATAGTATTATATTTATATATATATATATATTTATAGTATATATATATATTACCTATTCTGTATTATCTATATACAAATACCAATATTATACACTACTAGTAATATAATTCATATACTTTTTTAATTAGAGCATATACAATAAATTATAGGTTATATATATATATTTAATATATATATAATTATATATGATATATATATATATATATTAAAATATATATTTATAATATATATTATATATTAATTAATATATATATATATATATATATATTATATATATATATATATATATATATAATAATATATATATATTATAATAATATATTATATATATGTAATTATATATATATATAATAATATATATATATAATATAATTATATAATATATATATATATATATATATATAATAATTTATAATAATACTAAAAATTATATTTATGAAATATAGAGAGTAGATAGAGGAGTAGAGATGAATAGAGAGATAGAGATGAGTAGAGAGAGTCAGAGAGAGAGAGAAGATATGAGAGATGAGAGATATGAGAAGTAAGAGAGAGATGCAGAGAGTAAATACGTATTATATCGATTTTCGTAATTATTTTAGTTTTATAAATATTGTGAGAAACCTTTCATCAAATACTCTACAAACAACAATTTATTTTATAAAAAACTAGAATCTAATGATGATAAATTTATTTATTAATATTATTTTATTTATTTATTAATTTATTATATTAACAAAGTCCGAAAATGTAAAAATATATTATTACATAAATAATTGTTTCCAAAATTCACCATAATAATTTAATGGACCCACACATATAGATATTTAATTGACATTAAATTGGTATATATATTTAATATAAGTCCCATTTATCTATAAATATATATTTATAACTTAGAAGATTATAGTACTGCATTACATACTATTATATTTCATAGCTAAATAATAATACATATTATTATAGTATATATAATATATATTAAGGGTATATATTATATATATTATTCAATAAAATTATATAATTAAATGTAATAATAATGATAAATCATCATTATATACTTATAAATTTAAATATAATAATAATACTTATAAATACAATATTATATTTTGTATATATAATAAATAATACAAAAATTTGATATAAATTATATTTGGGAGGGTGAGTGTTTATTAGTTAATTATCATATATAAAATGTATACAATAAAATAGTTTTATTTATAAGCTTACTAAAATGATGAAAAATAATATAATATTAAAATAATAATTAAATATAATTAATAATAAAATATAAATAATATATAAAATATTAATATAACATTATGTTATATTTTATTTATCTGGATAAACGGTGAATAGATCTCCTCTGGGCGAATAACGAATTAGGATAATCAAACTAATAATAGAAACCAAAAACTGTAAGGAAATACTATTATTTTATTACACCCTCTCTCATCTCACGTTTCTTGCTCACCCACAAGAAAGTAAATTCAATTCATAATTATAAGGTCATGGCAGAATGGTACGTAGCAAACCTTCCCTTAATGACTAATTCTTTCCTTACGGAGTTAAAGTTATATACTGCAAGATATTTCTATTGTTTTATTATCATGTATCTATTATAGAATATTTACAAAAAATATAACATGAGGTAGTGATGGTAAAGACGGTGTAGTGCCCAATCGAATGCTATAGTACTTATTGCTATCACTAATTACTATTCATCACAAAATTTTCAGTAGTTATAAAGAGCATTCCTATATATGCAAAATATGAGTGCCGTCAGTGTATAGGCTAGAATGTGTAATTGTACCAAATCTATTTCCTTAGGATATCTCAATATTAACTGGAATTGTTGATTATGAAAGAATTCGAGTGGGGATGGCACGAAAAATGTGTAAGAATGCTGAGAATGGAGAAGTGGAGGTGGCCGCTACCTAGTTGCGATGATATTGTTTTATCGCGTGAGTGCGTTTTCGTACTTCCTAATGCGATACTATGTAAAATCTTCTAAACATTGATTCTCTTGGGTAGAAGTGTTTATTTTACTCTATACAGATGATGCCATATCGCTTATGGAGAGATTGAAAGGCTACTCTAGAGGTCTAATTCAAAAAAAAAAGATCTATGAGTTGACAGAAAATTGAATGAGATTAAAGGGATTTATTAAGAAATAGTTAATAAATAACGTTAAGATACAAAGTTATAGCGTCGTGATTTTCTTGACAAACTATTACTTACAACAACTTTTAGAAAAAGATAATATTTAATAAAAGAGTCCATTTTAAAGTGGACTGAAATTACTTGGAGCAGCTGGAACGCGACGTTAAGAGATTGTTTTCACTAGTCAGTTTCTCGAATAAAAGCCCCCGGAGTTATATTGAGAGAATATACTAGGTATGGTTGAACTAGAGAATAAATGAACTAAAAAACGCTTATTAGATGACAACTTAGATAGTAAAAAAGTATAAGTTAGCTCGGTTGCCTTTGCGATATTATTAGTCTACATTAATT
Organism: Trachelipus rathkii; assembly: GCA_015478945.1. NCBI lineage: Eukaryota > Metazoa > Arthropoda > Malacostraca > Isopoda > Trachelipodidae > Trachelipus > Trachelipus rathkii. Next base: position 49,634 of record JABUQX010006710.1, read on the forward strand.
AGAAAAAAAAATCTTTTAATATAAACAATTTAAAATTTCAGCAATTTTTCCGGGACTTATTTGATATCCTGATCATCCAACCTATAAACGTTAACACGAAGATTTAAGTAAAAAACCGAGATTGACCAAAAAGTACAAACCCTAGTAAATATAAATTGTCTCTTAACGATTGTTAAAACATTATTAAAAAAAAATAAAATTTAATAGAGATTTAAATGGCTATGTGACTCAATTTGCTACGCTATCGCTACAAAATTGTAATAAATCAAACAAATGCGTTACAGCATATGGTTCCAGGTTTTATTGATCAAAAATGTGTTACAAGGCCGAGCTACGTATCACTACCTGAAACGTGATCGCTTAGTAGATCTATATCTATGTTAGGTTCGGGTCTTTAAATCCTGATTATCATTCCTTTTTTAATAGCGTTTATTTTACGATACTTGCTAGTCCAATATTGAGATTTTTTATTTAAGTTATGTTGCCCTACTCACTGCGAGATTCTCGGATAAGAAACAGTTACATCAAGAGTCTGAAAATGTCAGATAAGTGTCAGACAATGTTAAGACAATCTAGTATGTGGCAGTGCCCAAACCTTCAATTTAAGTGTGCAAAATAGAACATAATATATTAATATGAGTGGTCAACAAAATTTTACGTTGATATGTATACGTAATTAAGCAATTAGTGCGGAATGTGCTAGTAATCGTAAGAAAGGGTAAATTAGAGAACATAATGTTAACTCATAGTATAAAATTTGAGTCGTTGCTTTCTGAGATATGTAGTTGTGGATCATGGTGAGAAAGACTTTGATAATCGCGACAAACAGCTACCGGCTTGCTTGGTTAACCAAGCCGGATCGACTACCTAGTCGAAGAGCAGCCCCAGTCGATCTGCACCGACCGGGTCTGTGTGAATCCGAAGAGACAATAAGTAATTGAGTCTGTTGAACGAAGTACTGAATTAGAGAAATTGAGTTATGCAGTAAGCGAGAATCAAAGTGCATGATTAGGAGAGTATAAAATGGTCGAGTTTTGTATGGGGCATGGTTTGTGCCCACCATCCGTGATAAACCCTTACATATTGGACTATATTTAGCAATAGTGATGAGTCCAGTCACGGTCCTATGATCATCTAGGTGGATTTCGATCTATGTAGACAGCTCTCATCTAATAATTAATGTCCAGAGGGCGTTTAAGGCTGGCTTCTTTTCGACGTTTTCATGTTCTCCTATCTTGCTTTTACTTATTCCGATGCTGTACAGCACCCTTACCCAATTCTTGGCAAAAGAGGAAGGTGAAGAAAGAAAGAAATAGAAAAATTATATTATTATACTATATATATATTATATACTATATTATAATATATATAATAAATATAATTACTAATATAATATATATTATAAAATAATATAATATATTAGATATATATATATATTATATATTATACATTTTCATATACTGAATTATGTATTGCCTTTTATGATGTAATTTCTTTTGAATATTATTTATATTTACATTTATATATTAATATAATATATAAATATTTGAATATATAATATATAGATTTATATATATATATTATATTTATATAATTAGTATGTATATTATATTATAATATATATAAATATAAATATTATTAATATATATAATATATATTAATAATTAATTATATATATATATAATATTAATTATAATATATATAATATATTATATATATATATATATATCAGCCCAAAGCCACATTAGCTCATACTTAATAATCAAAATAAAAACAATAACAACGAAAGAATGAAATAAAAAATTTAAAAAATTTTATATTAATCAGAGACATTTTTATCCATGTAATTAAAAAAAAAATAACGCTTTTATATTTAGAAATAAAAAAATATTTATATAATATTTAAAGAATATGATGTTCTGATTAAATGATTATGATAAAAATGTTACTATTATAGAATTTAAAATGCTTCTATTATAAGAAGGATTAAAACTTATTGAGTACGTAGATAAAGTATATAGATAAATTGAAGAATATATATAATTAAATCTACTTTACATAGCTTTAACTTTACCAGTAGTATATGATAATGCACATAACAAAGAATTATAATATAATAGGTATATGTACTCTAATATAAATAATATTGATGATGTATAGGTTTTTGTTTACTTAATATATAATTAATAGACCTATAAGTAAATGTACTCCAGGACGGTGTAATAAAACTAAGATAAATAACAGTGTATTATATAAGTAATGGGCAAAGGTTGTACATGGCGAAGCTTAAGGCGTGCATTGCAGACAGATGGCTGTGTTTCATACGGTTGTTGCCTACCAAGACGAGGGTGTTTTGAGAATTGCCGTTGACGAATTCCCGGGACAATTCCAGCGAAGTAATTTGCCAATTTGGGTCAGTTTGTATAACATAAAACGGAGTGTATTAGCCCACCTTCATTTTTGAACCCTCCGTCGGCCTTCAGCCGTAATATACCCTTACCATACTTTTAATAACAATAAATAAGGAAAAATATAAATAATAAAATAGGAAAAAAGTATAATAATTAATAAATAATAAAAATAATAATATAATAAAAATAAAATTATCTCTTTTTAGACAATAATCAATATAATCATAATTATGGACTAACGAACATCCGAGTAAGTCCTCCCTCAAAGGCAAAATTATTTAATAAAAGTAAGAAAAAATCTGAAGAGCCAAATCTAAGATACGCAAGAGCGAAATATCTTCGTAGCTGTTGTTAAAACTTACACCTATTTAGTAAAGCTGGCTAGCGATTGAATGTGCGGATTGAGAGCCTGTATTGTGCAAGTTCTTGTGAGTATTATAGTCTTTACGTGTATTTTGCATTATAAGCATGTCTTGCAATGTAGGCAGGGCTCAGTACTTTTGCCAGAACGCAAATAGGTCAGAATTTTATACTATCCAATAGTAATGTAGCGTAGAAACGGTCAGATCCCTTACTAGGAGTTATAATAAAATACTTAAGAAATACTAATAATTTTTTTTCAAGTTTATCGTCATGTCATGAAGATTCTGGCTACAAATTTTGCAAGCATACAGTAAGCTATCTTACTTTCTGTTAACATAAGGTTATATTGATGGTATTTATTTAATTTGTTTTTATTTTCTTTATCTTATGTATTCTTTCGTGAGGGGTTTTATGAATATTATATAATATATAATAATAAATATTTATATTATTTAAAATTAAATAATGATGAGTATGATAATATTATAACCTCTATTAAGGTAGGTATAATATAAACCTCAAGTAACTATTAGCGGAGTTACTATAGGTTTATACTATACTTCAGTAGCTATTATACCTATATACCAGAGTTTATGAGTACTGAAATACTATATAGGGTACGTATAGTGAACTTATCCACCCTAATATACATATATATATATCTAGAGGTATATATATATAGCTAATATATGTAGGTATTTTACTTCATCAGGTATAATATATATCAACGCATATTATAAACAGGACCATTTAAAAATACCATCATTTCTTGGTTGACGCATTGACAAAAGTAAAAAAATATAAAACCACGGATGTTCGGGGGTTCCTTGATAGATTAAGCTCAAAGCAATTCCACATCCCCATTCGCGGAGTAATTGGGAACAAAATATTCTATTTCGTACACCACATAAACTTAAGTACTATCTCTTGTTCCACGTACGAACTATTATACTGAATACCCCACTTAGAAATAAAACCTTTTATTATAATAAATATAATTTTATATCCTATCAATAAAAAATAAAAACAAATATATATATAATTTTACACCAATAGTTATATTATAGGGTCATCTAAGCACGACGTAGGGACAGATAGTAGTATAGTAGTATATGAGGTACTATTTATTACTGATACCCAGGGAATGGGAAGTATACCCGTCCGTAATACACCCAAAAACCAAATAGACGGTTAGTCCAGTATATAATACTATGGAAATTCCATCCCGGAGGGGGTAGCTTTAAGATTCCAACCCCGATCTCGTTTATCCACTCGGGGAGCCTTTGAGGAAAACGAGTAAAAGAGACTCTCGGACTGCCTGTTCTCGGATCTTTCTTGTTTTACAACCTTAGTCGCGTCTCTCGCTCTTCACTCTTCTCCCTTCTCGCTATTAGTATTAAATAAATAATAATATAAATTGCTAATCGACGGAAATTTTTTCATACCATAAATATTAAGACCCTAAGGAAGGCAATGCTCAACTACAACAGACTAATACACAAAGAAATAGTAAAGAAGAAACAAATAAATAGATAGAAGACCAAAACACAGTTAAAATTCATCACTACTGGTACCCTTCTTTTTAATATAATATTATAGTATTATTTTCATTAGATCTATGTTGATTTGTTTTCTGATTATCGTAAAATAATTTATTTACATTGAAATTAGTATATAAGTAGATATCTGCGCTAGTATTTATATATACATATTCATTATATAAGCTTCTATAAACTTTATATATAGTATAGTACAGGTTTTAAAATAAAAAAATCTGAAAAATATATATTATTAAATATATATATATATAATTAATAATATTAATATAATATATATATATTATATTATATATAATATATATATATATATAATATAATATTAATTAATTATATATATACTATATTTAATTATATAATTAATATAATAATATTATATATAGATAATATAATTATATATATATATATATAATATATATATTAAATAATATTATATAATTAAAATAATATATTAATATTTATTATATATAATATATATATATTATGATTATTATTTTATATTGAAATCATATATTTTTATTTAATATGCCAGAGATACTGTAGCTAAGAACGGCAGTCCACAGTAAATACCAAATATATGATCTGGAATCAGCCGAAAATTCTAAAGAATGATTTAACTTTTTTTTTTTTTTTTTTTTTTTTAAAAGTAACAATTTTTTTTTAATAGGAATTACCCTAGGGAAACGCGCAAAAGGATGGCAGGATCGGGGTCTCTCGGCCTCCCGGTGGACGACGGGGGACTAATCCCCCCTCCTGGATGGTCTCCGGAACCCCCGCTCTTTGATACTTTGGTCGCGCGGGTTCCTCCGACCATCCCCTCCGGGGTACGAAATGTCCCCCCTCTGTGTCCCCCGTCGGCTCCGACCCCCTAAATTTGGTGAAATAATTGTTGGGAGAGGGGGATAAGATTTTAGTTTTTTCCGGCCTTTAAAGGACGGAGGGCGGGACGTTTCATACCCCGGAGGGTATCGGAGCAACCCCCGCGACACCCAAAACCAAAGCGGGTTCACGAGGACCATCCCCGGAGGGGATAGTCCCCCCCGTCTCCACCGGAGGCCGAGAGACCCACCGACTCCTGCCATCTTTTCGGTTTTCCCTAGATTCCTTTAGTTAAAAATATTTTTTTTACCTCAAAAAAAAAAAAAAAAAAAATAAATCCATCCTTAGAATTTTCGGCTGATTCCAAATATATATTTGTTTTACTGTTAGGACTTCTGCCGTTCTCTAGCTTCATACTGTGAGCATTAAAAAAAATTGACCACTATACATGTAATATGTCTTAATTAAATAACTGCAAAATAAATATCTCCTAGTTCGAACTCAAAATCAAAAAGCCTCACGCTATTCATAGCCTAGCTTAAGTAAAATAGTGTTGCAAAGTTTATAAAAAATTACGAAAAATATAATTGCTGCGTATCTAGGATTTGACCTATTATTAAATTATCATTATTATTATGATTATATTATTATATTTATTATTATTATTATTATTATTATTATATTATATTATTATTATATTATTATTATTATTATTATTATTTATTATTATTGTGACTAAATATTTAAAATAGTAAGGCAAAAAATAATGCCTAATAAACAAATGCCTCTTTTTTCCAAAAAAGATCGAACTCAAAATTGCAAAATATTTCGTACGATTTCACGCGGAACTCGCAAAATTAAAAAACTCGTCAAACCTTACTCTTTAGCAACAGTACAGCTTGTACAAATTTGCCTATATATCATATTTTATATATATATATAATATTTAATAATATATAATATATATTATATATATATAGATTATATATATATAAATTATATATAATATATATAATAATATAATAATAAATATATATATAGATATATATTATATATATATATATTATATATATATATATATAATATAAATATATATATATATATATATATAATATATATACTATTATATATATATATTATAAATTTAATATATATCATATATTATTATTAATATATTAATATATATATTATATTAATAACTATATTATAATATATATATAATATATATATATTTAATAATATATATAAATATTTATAATATATATATATATATATATATATATATATATATATATATATATATATAATATATAATATATATTAATAATATATATATATTATATATATATTATATAATAATATATATATATAATATATATATATATTAATATATAATATATATATTATATATATTTATATATATATAATATATAAATATATAATATATATATTATATATATATATATATGCGTGTGTGTGTGTGTGTGTGTGTGAGTGTGTGTGTCGCTACAAGTTTTTAAATAATTTCCAGACGATTAAATTATTAAATATGAACTTTATTTAAGAAAAAAAAAAAAAAATGGCTGAAATAAAAACACCGTAATAATTTGTTGACATAAATAAGTGTATAAATTGAAGGTTTGGCAAACTTTATGTTTCTTACATCACGTGAACGTTCACTCGATTCGGGAGAGGGAAATTAAAAACTAAAATTTAGGATAGAAATAAACACAAAAAATAATCTGAGAGAGATTGGTAACTTCCTCTCTGAATGGGATCAAAATAATATAAATTTTTTCGTGACGGCTGCTTGAAAATTTTTGAATATAAACAACCTGGAACCATATGCTGTAACGCATTTGTATGCTTTATTGCTTTATTACAATTTTGTAGGGGTAGCAAATAGCAGTATTGCCAATTTAAATTCTCTCATTAAAATTTTTATTTTTTTTTTAAGTTAATTTATTAACAATAGTATGCAAGAAACGAGCCAACTTTTTTACCTATATTAATTTTTAGGTATTTTGTCCATATTTCTGTCAAATTGTAGTTTTTTTTAATTAAACTTCGTGTGTCTCAAACGTTTATAGGTTGGCATATATCAGGAGTCAAATAAAGCTCCGCCCAAAAAAAAGTGCTGACAATTTAAATTGTTTATATTAAAAGATTTTTTTTTTTAAAGTTAATTTAGCACCAATAATATGAAGGAAACGAGCTAACCTTTTTATTTTATTAGTTTATAAGTGTTTTAGTTCATATTTCTGTCAAATCTGTTTTTTTTAATTAAACTCGGGGCCTTTAAAACTTTCGAGGGTTGGCATCTCTACAAAAATCATATAAAGCCCCGCCCCAAAAAGTACTGCCAATTTAAATTGTCTGTTATTAAAACTATTTTTTTTAAAATTAATGTAAAACCAATAACATGCAAGAAACGAGCTAACTTGCTTTTTATTATTAATTTTTAATCCTTTTAATTCATATTTCTGTCAAATCTGTTTTTTTTTTTTAATTAAACTCTGTGCCTTTCAAACTCTTAAGGATTGGCATCACTGTAAAGAGTAAAATAAAACTCCTCCCCAAGAGAAATCACTGTTTAAGATTTACATAGATGCATGACGAAAAGACTCGGTGAAACAATAGCAAATGCTATAGAGTATATAGGATTGGCACTCACATTCTGCCAACACTGCGGCACCTTTTTAGCAAAGGAAATGCTCTTTTTCACACGAAATTTTGTGTGAAGATTGGTAGCAAAAGGCTTGCTCGATTGGGCACCACCTCTTTCCAGTCCCCTCTGTTTTTGAAATTCCATGAAAGAAACAGTTAAAACAAAGAAAATATTGCGATATATACTGTAGGAGAATTTAGTCCCTAAAGGGAAGGTTCTGCCCCATTTCGCAAGACATGATTGAATGATTCTTTCTTGTGGGGAGAAAAGAAGACGCTGAAGATGAGAGAGAGAGTGAAAAAAAATAGATTTCTTCAGTTTTTGTTCTTTCATTAGTTTTTTCCTCATTCGTTTCGCCAGAGGCGATCTATTCCACACCCGTTCTCCAGACAAAAAACTTACCACTAATTATGATTATTATTATTATTATTATTATTATTATTATTATTATTATTATATTATTATTATTATTATTATTTTTACATGATTTTAAAAAAAATAGTGTATATTTTGTAATACTTACATAAATTTACAAACACACACCCACACCCACACCCACACCCATATATATATATATATATATATAATATATATATATATATATTTATTACATATATAATATATATATATAATATATATAATATATATATTATAATATATATAATATATTATAATATATATATATAATAATATATATATATATATATAAGTTATCATCATTATCATATATATAATTATATATATATATATATTATAGTATACATTTATAAATAATATATATACTATTTATATATATATAATATATATTATACATATATATTATAATTAGATAATATATTATATATACACCAATTATAGGTCCAATAAAACTAATAAAATTATGTGAAGGGTCATTAAAATTATTTATCTGAAATATAAAAATTTATTTTATGTAAATAGTTATTTTTCAGGAGCATTCAAAAAAGTTATAAATAATAATAAAATAATAATAATAATAAAATTAATGATAATAATATAATAATAAATTCACGATAATAAATCACTTAACATTAAAATAAAATTTGTAGTTGTATTCACTCGTTGAAAGGTTTCCCCAATATTTTAAACAATTAAAAGTTACGAAATCGGACTACGGTAATACGTATTCTCTCTCTCTCCTCTCTCTCTCTCTCTCTCTCTCTCTCTCTCTCTCTCTCTCTCTCTTCTTCTCTCTTCTCTCTCTCTCTCCTCTCTCTCTCTCTCTCTCTCTCTCCTCATTTTAATAAATGTAGTTAATTAAATTCTTATATTAATATATATTATATATATATATGATAATATTATTATATATATATATAATATACTATTAGTATATATATATATATATATATATAAATATATATATATATATACCATTGGTCTAAAAAGTTCGGTGAATGGTATTGGAAAACAAAGGATATACCAAAATAATCTTTATTGCTCTTAAAAATAATCTGCACAAGACAACACATTTTTGTAACGTTCATAAAGCTTCTGGAAACTATGTGCAAAGTCCTCTTTAGGAATCGATCGCAGAACAGCTGACACACATTCTTTGGATGGCAGTCACGTCCGCAAAAATGTGCTCTCTCATTGACCCTCTTTAGCTTGGGGAATATAAAGAAGTCAATAGTCACCAGATCAGGAGAGTACGGTGGATGATTGAGAACAGGTATGCCGCGCTGAACCAAGAAACAAAGCGCAGGGTTTGCACAGTGGTCAGGCGCATTATCGCACATCAATATCTACTGAGCAGTCCTGTACAACGCTGGCCGAACATGCCGAATGTGTTGTAGAAACCGTTGCAAAACTTTCTGGTAGAATGTGGCCTTCAACTTTTGACCTAGAGGAACGAATTCCTTATGGATGATGCCATCGCAATCGAAGAAGGTGATCATCATTCTCTTCACCTCGGAGGTTTGCATGCGACTCTTTTTGAGCAGAGAGGAGGTTAGTGAACGCCATTCCATTGATTGCCGCTTGGATTCCGGATCGAACTGGTAGCACCAGGTCTCATCCTTGATGCTTCGCAGAGTGGATGGATCCCGGTCACACCTGAAATTGAAGTCTCTAGAGGCCTCTATCCGCTTGTCTTTCTGTTCCTCTGTCAGCATGTGCTGCACAAAAGGGAACCGATCTTTTGCTTACCCAGTCTTCGCAGATAATGATGTGCAAGGTGTCCTTGTTAATACATATTTCTTCCGCTATCAATCGTACAGTCAGTCTCCTGTATCTTGCCAACAAACGTCACACTTTCTCGATTTTGTCTGGAGTTCTGTTTGTCTACGGCCGACCCATATTTGGCTCATTTTCAAACGTTTCCTTCCCCTTTCAGAAGCGTTCCAACCATCAGTGAATACAATTTTTGCTCATGGCATCATGGCATAGTACACCTGCACGAATATTCCATGTGTATCCATCGGGGTTTTCCCCAACTCGTTGCTCCATCGCACTGTGGCAACAGCTCTTATAATGACACTTATAATGACAGTTATCGCACTGTGACAATTGCTCCTATAATCACAGTGGTTG